>JADBJO010000168.1:312500-372500 GCA_016801955.1 Conus betulinus
GGTTTAAATGAACTATCTTATGTTGAAAAGTTTAATACGAGTTCTTTGGTCTTACAACAATTAAGCTGCAAGAAGCTGGAAGAGCACCAGTCCTGTAGTTCTAAGATGTGACTGAAGTATGCTTGCTCATTTATAGAGCCTTCTTTAAACAAAAGACTTACAAGAGCCATATCATCATCATATTTAAATAGGTTCAGAAATGCTCCCTGGATTTTCATTCCATTTGTGGAAATTAAAAATAACAAAGGAGATAGAACACATCCTTGAGGAGCGCCTGTGTCTAAGACAATTTCTTCTGACAAACAACCATTCATTAATACTCTCTGGGGTCGGTTTTCAAGAAAATTTCTGACCCACTTAATACCCCCACCCCTCCACCCCCATTTACAGAAATATCAAGAAGTCTGTTAAGTAGAGTGTATAATTGCATGGTGTTAAAAGCACTGCCAAAATCTACAAACAAGTTTGCTGGAGATGTTCTGCGACCTTATTTACCAGAGTTAGAGTGGCATCCTCCGTGCCCTACGGGCCCGGTAGGCGAACTGCCCGGTAGGCGAACTGAAAAAGATCAAGGTGATTAGAGACTGAAGACAGAATATGTTTACTGATCACACGTTCCATGCACTTGGCCAGTACAGAGGTGAGAGCGACAGGTCTAAAATCATTAAGTTCTTGAGGTTTTGGCAATTTAGTGAGTGGAATAATAGTAGAACATTTCCATACATGAGGAACTACACACATACCAAGCAAGAACTGAAACAAACAAGTCATGACCCCACGCAAATGGAAAGCCCAGGATTTCAAAACATTGCCACACAGACCATCAGGCCCAGGAGCTTTGTTAGATTTAATGCGTGACAGGACAGGCACGCACCAACCTTATCCTCTGTCACCTGAATGGGTGCATATGGAGGAACAATTTCACACACTGACTCACGCTCACAGTGGTATCAAAACGAGCACAGTGTGCATTCAGCTGATTAACAAACTGTTGTGAGTTGCCTGTTAGTGTATCATGCTTTTTCTTGTTCCTCCCCATCATTGTCTTTAACCCATCCCATGCCTGTCTTGAATTTTGAGTACAGAATTTTCTGCTCAGTTTTACTTTCTGTTTGGCCTGCTGCACCTTTGATCTAAATTCTTTAGTTTTGGCTTGAATAGTCACATTATCACGCTGAGTAAATGCTGCTTTTTTCTCGTTTAAGCACACTTAAGTTCCCTAGTCAACCATGGCTTGTTGTTAGGATAGACTTTTATATGTTTTCGTTTTAACAATGTTTTCTTCACAAAATAAAGTGTATGATATAACTGTGTCTGTCAGTTCATTGGGATCCTTACATGTTATAAAAAAACACATTCCAGTCCATTGTATCAAAGCAGTCTCTGAACACCTCAGAGGAGGAAGTATTCTTCAAGCGTTGTGTGAATTGAAGGGGCCGTCTCGTGAAGTGGTGCAAAAAGCCATTGACCGGGCGGCAGCAATACCAAGGCAGCAGACCCTCACCTACAGAAACAGGACCTACTCCACAGGACACATCCCCTTCATAATTGCACACACAACCCCGCCCACCCTTCCATTGCCCAATGGCTAAGGGAGCTCCTGCCCACGCTCCATACCAGCAGAAGGATGAGAAAGGCCATCCCCCAAGCCCCATGGTAGGAGAGCGGAAGTGCAGAAACCTGCGCAGTCTGCTCATGCCCTCCCAGCCTCCCTCTGTGCAGGTGGCAGTGTCCGCAGTGTCTGCAGGCTGCTACAGGTGCCAGTCAAAGAGCTGTGTCCTCTGCGCTGAACATCTGCAAGAGACCACACAGTTCACCAGTGTCCGCACCGGTCAGGTGTTCCAGGTACGCCATAGACTGACGTGCACCAGCAGTGATGTGGTGTACCTCATCAATTGTGCATGCTGTGGGGACACGCAGTACGTTGGGGAGACGGGACAGCCACTAAAGAAACGCTTTTATGGCCACAGGTCGAGCATTAAAAAATGAAGGGATCAGAGAAACGGAAGGCTGCCGTGCTGAAACCCTGGAAGCCAAACACTTCCAAGCTAACAACCACTCCATGGCGGACATGAGGGTTATTGCAATAGAACAGTGCCACTCCAAGAATGCGTGCAAACGCAAAGTCAGGGAACGATTGTGGCGCCACAAACTGAAAACAAATTACCCAGACTGACTAAATGTATGGGACTAGAGCTCAGGTGGTGTCCACGATTCTTCCCCTGCTGCCACTCGGAAAAACTTTTTTTTTTTTAATTTCAAAGTATGAAAAGAAAGAAAGAAAGAAGGAAAAGAAAGAAAGAAAAGAAAGAAAAGAAAGTTACAAAGAAAGGAAAGAAAGAAAGAGAGAAAGGAAGAAACAAAGAAAGGAGGAAGAAGACAGAGAGAAAGGAAGAAACAGAACAAAAATCTTCCAGGACTGACGACATAAACGAGAGACCAACAGAAGGACTACTAGGTGTTCCAAGGCGACAGTCCTGAAGAAGTCCATTAAAGACGAAAATTTGGCGGAAAACAACTGGTGGGTTTGTGCGCGCGCGCGTGCGCGCGCATGTATGTGTGTGCGCGCGCGCGTGCGTACGTGTGCGTGCGTGTGCGTGTGCGCGTGCGTGCGCGCGCGTGCATGTGTGTGTGTGTGTGTGTGTGTGTGTGTGTGTGTGTGTGTGTGTGTGTGTGTGTGTGTGTTGTTGTTGTTGTTGTTGTTGTTGTTGTTGTGATCAAGTGTATTTACTCCACAGTTTCACAGTTTTCGGAACTGGATTGCTTTGTTTGACTTTCTGCTTTCTACTTTCCTCGCTGCAGTTCCCTCGTTTCCATTGCAAGCACCCAAATAAACACATTTCTACAACGATATAATGATCAAGACGCATATCTGGAAACAGAAGCAGACCGTGGCCTATGCTTTGGGTCGGTCGTTTTCAATTCTGCCCTCTCGGTGTGTGTGTGTGTGTGTGTGTGTGTGTGTGTGTGTGTGTGTGTCGTAGTGTTGTTGTTGGTGGCGGCAGTGACAGTAATGTACTTAGATTCCTGTTGTTTCTGGTTAGATTATACATTTATTTGGGAATGTCCCGGTACTTGGATTTTTTTTCCGCCTCGGGTTGACCAGCCGAAAACCAGGAACGAGGTTGTAGACGCCGGTCGAGCGAAGGGTGCTGAACATAGTATTGCTGACAAATTTCAAAATTTTAGAAAGAACGATTTTTCCAGGATGGCGGAACTTAAGGTAGAAACAGTAAAAGCAGGAAGTGGAGGTACGGTATTGTTTTATCAAACTGCTGGTTGAAAATATCTTCGTAAATTCTATCCGTCAAATGTTGTTAACACGGTGTATTACAATAGCAACACCACCGCTGAAAAAGACGGACGACGGAGGTCTGTCGAAAGCTCTATATGTAAAGTGCTATTCCTAGCTGAGTGACCTGTTTAAATCCGGTAGTCGTGTATTCTTCTCTTCTTCTTCCTTTCCACGACCAACATCATTTTGCTGATGATTTTGTCGTATTCGGGGAGATTGCCGAAGATTTGCGCTGTTCTTAGGATTTGGGTTGGGGAAAAAAAAAAAAAAAAAAAAAAAAAAAAAAAACCAGGGGGGGAGGGGGGATTTTAGGGGGATAGTGGTCAGGAGGAGGGTAAGGGGGAGGGGGAGTGTTTGGGTGGCGGGGAGGTGTGTGGGGGGGGGGGGGGGGGGGGTTGGTTTCAGGTTCTACAGATGGGAGGCCAGCCTGGACTTGAAACAGTCCAGTGACTCAGCTGTCACAACCTCCTGAGGCAACTTGTTCCATTCTGGTATGGTTCTCGGAAAGAACGTCATCTGCTGTACCGCGTCGTTCATGTGGGAATGTTGTAGCTCAGGTCGTTGTTGATCCTAGAGCTCAGCCTGCTATCAGATGGTTTGGGCAGGTACATGGAGTTAATGGAGATGAGTCTGTGATGGAATTTATAAAACATCTCCAAGCGGGCTTTTTTACGACGCTGTTGTAGGGAAGGCCAATTAAGAGAGTCAAGGATGGAGTCGATGCATGATGTTTGGCGGTGGCGATTTGACACCCATCTTGCTGCTCTTCGTTGGATCTTCTCGAGGGCCTCAATCTCGTTTGTAGTGTAGGGATCCCAAAACGATGGCTGCGTACTCAAGAAGCGGGCGAACAAGGACTTTATACGCAGTTTCCTTTTATACGCAGTTTCCTTTGTTTTTGTTGCCGATCTTGAGGTTGCGCCGGACAAAGCCTAGGGTCTTGCTCGCTTTCTTGGCGATGGAATCAATGTGAGATTCCCACTGCATGTTGTCCTGGATGTTGACACCAAGGTATTTAATGGTGTTGACATTTTCGATATTCTGTCCATGTAGCTCATACACAGGGGCAGTCTTGTTCCGCTTCCGAGAAACTCTCAGAGTTGAGCACTTCTGTGGATGGAACTCCATAGACCACTTTTCCTCCCAGATGGTAAGGGAGTGTAGGTCTTCTTGCAGCACTTGTTCATCTTTTTTTATTCATGATGGTCTTGCTGCACATGGTATCATCGGCAAATAGGCGGACTTTCGACTTGATGCCATCAGGAAGGTCGTTTATGTACAGAGAAGAAAAAGACTCGGCCCTAGGACTGAGCCCTGAGGGACACCGGATTCTACAGGCAGAAAGTCAGATCTTGTTCCCTCCACCACCACAGCCTGCTGTCTGTCTGCAAGAAAGTCCTTGATCCAGGCGTTGGTGCGGCCTACGATGCCATAACGACGTAGTTTGTGGACCAGTAGGGTATGGCTAACTTTGTCGAAGACCTTTGAGAAGTCAAGGACGATAGTGTCCTCCTGGTTTCCCTTTTCGATCTCTCTGGTCGCTTCGTCCACATACCCTAGGAGTTGAGTCTCACATGACCGTCCGCATCGAAAGCCGTGTTGCTCTGGACAGAGAATCTCATTGAACATATATTCTCAAAAATGGGACATGATGTGGCTGGTGGTGATGATTGACTTTTTAGCAAAGTCCTAGTTTAGGTGCCCCCTTTGAGTCGACGTCATTGGTAATATGGTGCTCTCACGGTCAGAATGGCTTCTCTCTTTAGAGGCCGAATCGGTGATCAACACAAGGGCGTCTTTTAAATAAACTAGGATATAGTCTATTATTAATCTTTGTTTATTTCGGTATTTGTAGAAAATAATGGTATATATATAAAGAAACGCAACAGAAAGAAAGTGCTAAAATCGTGTTTAAAGGCGAGCCGCATTCTTCTTTCTTCTTTCATTTAGTGTCCACAATCATCATGTTGATTATTCTGACACTTCTGTGTGTATTCATGACCAAAATTTTTTTTTATCCCGCCATTAAGGCAGCCATACTCCAACTTCGGGAAGGTGCATGCTATGTGTGTAACGTGTCATCCATACCAACAGCCAAACTGGCCTTCTCTTACGCATTCAGCAGAGACTCCTTAACTTAGCTGAGTTAACTCTTGGGAATCACAAGGGCACGGCATAAATGATGAACAGTTTACCACTAGGTTCCTCCAGTTCTACTTCTTAGATGTGTACCAGGTGCTTAGTTGTTTTTTGTTGTTTTTTTTCACACATCTTTCTTACTAAGAAAGTTGAATGAAACGAAGTTAAAGCAAGTTTGAAAAATAGGTCATGAACAATTCTGAAAAGTAGGGGTTTATCATTTCAACTATTCAAGTCATTTTTAGCATGTTCGGAATGATTTTTTTCCTTTAGGTTGACATCATCCGTAGTCTATATTGACTTGGTAACAGCCTTTATGGCCTGCAGTTACCGGGACCAAAAACATACAGAGCAAAATTAAATAACAGCTCACCAGCACAATAGGGACACACTTCTCCATAAGTAGGAGTTTATAAACTACACAATTTAGGTGGAGCAAAGTGTGGTGGAGTGACATATATATTTAGGTGGAGTTACATATATATATATATATATATATATATATATATATAGTTACAATGAAATGAATCTCTGCAAAAAGGTGTTGGATTTAAATTGATTCAATGAAATAAAAATGTGCTAGTACTGATGTGAATTTACAGACTTTGGCAGAAAGGTCTTAGATTTGATAAATATAGCATAAAGCTCAGATGTGCATGTACAGAGTTTATTCTTTGTTTTTGTTTTAAAAAGTAATCAATCTGCCTGCTGCTTATCATAATATCATTCAAATATCAATCAGCTGCTGCTGCTAATTTCATGTAGATGTATACTTCTAAAAACTAATGTATTGTGATGGGGGTTCAGAAATTGTAATCACTATTCTTCTTCTTCTTCGTTCGCCTCACAGCGTCAGCCCAGCCTCATTGATAAATGTAGACGTTTTCTCCAGGTCTTGTCGGCAGCCGTGGAGCTTCGTGTGCAGCGGATCGGCGTTGGCCACACGGTTTCTCTCAGTCCCTTGAAAAGGGGACAGGTCTGTAGGATGTGTTCTGGTGTTTGGTCTTCAAGACCACAGGAGCACTATTGAAAGTGGCGGCTGCATATATGATATAGGTCATGCGATGTGAACAAGCAATCAAAATTTGATAGGTTCTTTCTCCAGGCACACAAATGAAGACGGGTGAGCGAAAAGTTTGTTCTCCACACAAATGAAGATGGGTGAGCAAAAGGTTCTTTTTTTCACGCACACAAATGAAGATGGGTTAGCGAAAAAAAATGTTCTTCGTACACACAAATAAAAATGGGCAAACAAAAGGTAGCAAAAAAAATTTTCCCATATACAAATAAAGATGGGCAAGCAAAAGGTTCTTTGAATCTTTCTCTGTGCACACAAATGAAGATGGGTAAATTCCAGAAAGAGATAAACAGTTTTCATCTAATGCAGGTTTTTTTGTTCGTTTGTTTGTTTTTTTTTTTGAAGAAAGATTTTAAATTTAAAGAAGTTTCAGCATGATTGTAGAAAAATCTGTGTTAATGACTTCTGCATAGATATAAATGAATTTTTTTTTAAAAAAATCTGTGAAGTATAAGAAGACAGTGATGGTGATGACATTACAACCGTGATTGATATGGCCCATTACAGTCTAGATACTAGGCTATAATAGTATAAACAGCTTCAGTTGAATTGGTTTAACGTGGGGATTATATTTTTTGATAGAATAATGCTCTACAGTAGAAACGATGCAACATTTAGTTGAAAAAAGCACTGTGGAGGTTTACGCCACTGACATAGGACTTGAACTCAAAACGAATACTCTGGAAAAAAATTTTTGTTCATGAATCTAACCTTCACCTTGTGTTGTGTTGGTCACAAAAATGCTGTTGTGATAACTGAAGCTGGTTTAAGTCTTCCCTTCAGAAATTTTTAAAAAAAAAAGTCTCCGATTGATGAAGCAACTTCCTGCCAGTTGAGATGAAGAGGTGGTTGGTCCATACCAAAGGAAAGGGAAAAAGAAAGAAAGAAAGAAAGAAGGACGTGTGTGACAGAACAAGATTTTTTTTTAACAGACAGCAAATTGGCATAAACTGTGTGAAAAATTGCAAAGGAAATAGATGAACTAGGCAAAGATGCACCGGCATAGAAACAGTGTATTAGCATTTTGGATCTTAGACAGTTAGATTTCATCATTAATTAAGCCCACTTTTTGAGATGTATTGCCCTGACGTTTTGTATTAAACCCACCTTGTGAGACATATTGCCCTGATGTTTGTATTAAACCCACTTTGTGAGATATACTGCCCAGAAGTTTGCAGTTTCATCTGAGCAACTGTGTATTTTATAAAGATTTTCATCCCACTGTTTTCAGATTGTATCTTGAATTTTATCTTGTAGAAAGTGGACCCCAACAAACTAAAAAAAAAAAAAAAGCTTACAAAACTGTACAACAGTGTAGGCTGTTGTATATTCTTACTTTTGACGTTTTGTGATGCCATGCTATGTTTTTTTTGTTTGTTTGTTTGTTTTTTTAAAGGCAGAGAAAGTTGGGGGTTTTTTTTTCATGTCACTTGACAACCGTTGAAAACAGAAATCTGTCACAGTTGATATTACTTCTTCTTTTAGTAAAGGAAAGAACAGTTGTTAATTTATTTAAGGTGAACAACGCTTATCAATCAGTTGATGAAATATGGCAATAGATCTTGCTTGTTGAGATTAGTAGACCAGAGCACAATGATCGTATTGATCTTTTCAAATAAATCAGTACTTTAATTTTGACTTTGCAATTTGACACACTGAACTGAACGCAGGGCCGTTTTGTTTTCACTACAGCTTTAAAGTTATGCAAACAGTATATCGAATCGTCTACCATGTAGTAGTAGATTCTCCATCTTCTTTATGTGTGAATATTATTAAAAAACAAAAAAAAAACAGGGACTGGGAAGGTCACACATGTTACAGTGACTTACAGAAACTGTGGAAGGGTCAGGCAGATGTTCTATTAAGCAAACATGGTGAAATTAAAAAAAGAAAAAGTCACATAAGGAAAACATTGGGATCTGTAAAAAATATATAATATTAATAATATAATAAAGTGATGTGCAATGTTCTTTATGGGTCATTTTTTTTTTTGCAGTACTTTAAATTAAGAGGGTGAGATCTTTCATTAGCAAAAGTGAGTGTGTTTATATGCTACATTTTTTGGGATCTGACAATTTATTTTGGGAGATGAAAACACTAATGCATGAAAAATGCAATCTCCAATTGGTGTGGGATTTAATTAACACAAAAACAAACTTTCTCAGCATTTCAGTGATTGTCCATTCCTGGAAAAGTTCCATTTCAAACCTTATGTCTTTGCACCACTTGATCTGGCATTTGACTGTAGATATTTGTGCATGGTTTAACCATAAGAAATCCTGAATGAAGTGTTGACATGTATTACCAACTCCCTTGCTGATGTTTGGTTCCACAAAACGAGATAACCCTTGTTTACCAGTAAGAGTTCTTTTCCTTCTGTAACTTTTTTGTCATTTTTTTTTTTTTAACTTTTTTTATTTGCATTCATACATAAACATATATACAGAGAAAAAAGGGGAAAAAAGAGAAAGTAATGAGAGAAGGCAAGTATGTACATAGAGAAATAAATAAATTTTTTGTCTAAGTTAGTATTGGACATTTAGATCATTGATGTCACTACCATGAATTTCACTGTGTCAGTGCATGTTGTGTGGCTGAACGCTCCAATGGGAAGAAATCGCTAGCTATTTATGCTAATGGTCCATTACAGTTTACATATATGCTGCAAATTCTTCTGTAATGTGATGCTTCAATGAGAGTAGCTTTTTTCCCATCGCTCTTTATAGTTTTGTTCTGCATGATTTTCTGGTTGTACTTGGGAATGTATATAGAGAAATAAAAAAAAATCTGACAACAGACAGAAATCCTTCATAATGTAAAGAGGCTTTCTAAACAGGTCCATGAAAACTGTGTGTGTGTGTGTGTGTGTGTTTGTCTGTGTCTGTGTCTGTGTGTTCAGATTTACATTTTCCCCATAAATTACAGTAATGATAGGATTTAATTTTGTGTTCATATTTCTGCAGTGTTAAAGTTAATCTGATGGATGTTTCAATTCTATGAGGATTATTTTTTTTTTCATTTTTCTCTCCCTGACTGCTACCCTCTTGACTTGAGCAATACTGAATAAAAGATAATGCAAGATTGTGCGGAAACTCGTAAATCTCATTATTGTGGTGTACACTCCAGTCATTTTTCTGTTTTTTTTTTTTTTTTTTTTTTTATCTCACATTAAACGTTGAAAACAGACCTTGACCTGAGACCATGTTTCAGTAATACTGTATCATCTAGGTGATGGCACAGTGGAGTGTTATCAGTCACTTACTTAGGGTGGCATGAATTGAAATGACAGAGGTATGTGATGGATATGAAATTTATTTGAATGAAAATATTGATTGGAACTTTGATAGATCTATACTGATTGTTGCAACTTGATATAATCGTAAGAACGAAAATGAAACTGAACAGGTGTTTCTGGAATTGCAAATAAGTCAGAGAGACCTGCGACTAAAAATGAATATTGTTAAATTCTCATTTCTTGTTTAGTCAGTATGGGATGTCTTATTTTATAGTATTTATGTGTGTGTGTGTGTGTGTGTGTCTCAGAGAGAGAGAGAGAGAGAGAGAGAATCAGAGATACATGCAGATGTATTTTTTAAAGACAAGTGCTTTTTCTTGTGTTCTACCATGTGTGTGTGTGTGTGTGTGTGTGTGTGTGTGTGTGTGTGTGTGTGTGTGTGTGTGTGTGTGTGTGTGTGTGTGTGTGTGTGTGTGTGTGTGTGTGTCACTGTGTGTGTGTTTTGATACATGTAGATGTTGAAGTACACTTGAAAGACTTGTACTCTATTTTCTTTTTTGTCTCTTTCACTAGAAACGCATTTTTCTGATTGTTTATGCATTGTCCTTTGATTAACTTTAAGGGTATTATCTGCTGTTGATTTATTGTTGAAAATTATTGATACAGGCAAAATTTATCTCAATAAAATCCATTTGGTTTTTCGTATGGATTGACAGTTCTAGTAAATGATAGATGAAGAGTTGAGCAGACATCATGATGTTGCTGATGTATGCCTCCATAAAAACTTTGCCAATATCAGTTTCTGTTTTTGTGGAATATATTTCCCTTTGTTTTCAGATATGAGATTTAGTTCTCAGAAAAGATTTGCTACATTACTTTTAGATATGAGATCTTGTTCCCAGAAAAGATTTGCTACCTTACTTACAGTTTTCATCAGTTTGTGGTTGGGGTTTTGGAGAGATTCCATTGTGTAAGTTGCATGATGTCCTCTGTTTCAGAAAAGCCCAAAGCCAGGGCAGAAAGTAACGGTCCACTACACTGGTAAGAGCGTTTCTTTTCTTGTTTGTGTTTTTTCCCCTAGCTCTAAAGTCGGAGTTGTCTGGCCAGATTGTGTTTAGTAACTCTTCATGTTTGGCGTCATATACTGTACCATGCCAGACCATAGCATTCAGCAGCAGTTAGTTAGCTCTGACAGGCTGAATTTTTATGGCTAATGCAGTGATAAGACAGTCACGTGACGCCCATCCTACTTCTGCCATAGGAAGAAAGCCGGTGTCCGCTTCCTGTTCCTCATTCACCTTTGGCCTGCAACCTAGCAAGGACAGGGTTTTTGCTCTGTCTCGCCTATACTTCTGCTTTGTGTAAAGATTGCTTGTGTGTTTGCCTTCGTTACTTGTTCTGTTGTGGCTTGTGCTGAACCTGGGTACTATTGCCGCGTGGGCTTACGGTTGGTGTGTGGCCATTTTTTTTTCTCTATTCGGCACTTACTCGCTCGGTGTAGGAACGCGTTCACTCCTTGTAGGAACGCGTCCACTCCTCACCTTTAATTCTCTTCCACTGGTTTGCCTTCGGCCCCTTGTTTCATCGTTCTCTGCGCGTCAGTTTATTTACTCTTGTGCTCCATTTCTGTAATACGCTTCAGCGATAGAGCTCTTGCCGGTCACTCGAGCCGCCATCTTTGTTCACTCCACGCCGGGTCTACCTTTCCGCCAAATTGCCTCACCGCATGGTTGTCCACGTTCGTCGTACCTGGGTTTAGTGGTACGGAGATTTCTCCTTCCACGTTTATTAGCACCTTATTTTCAGTAGTACTAGTGCAGGTTGATCGAGTTTTCCTTACGATCTCTCAATCTAGTAGTACCTTATTATCATTATTTACTAGTACACGTCAATCGACTTTTCATTACGATCTTTCAGTTCACTGTTACTGGTCGATCGAGTTTTCCTTACGATCTCTCAATCGCCTATTATCATTTTTATTAGTACAAGGTCGGTCGAGATTTCTTTACGATATCTCAATCTACAAACTTGTCTCCAGTTCATCGTTGTGTGCTCCGTGTTTGTTTGCTCTGCCACCGAAGCCCAAGATGGTGAAGGGCACCGGCAGGTTGAGCCACTTCACCTTCCAGAAGTCGCTCTTTGCTCCGGAGGACCCGTCTGCCGATTCCTCAGAGTAAACCATTCTTGCTACGGAAGAATGCACAGCCAGTATAGAGGGGGGTTCCACGGAGGGGACGTGCAACCATCAATCTGATACCTCCTCTAACCGACCCAGCGGACACATGACCACTGCGTCCGAAGGACAAAAGGCAAGCTGCCACCATTTCAAAATGCCTTTCTTTCAATATTCCCCGTAAGTCCAAAGGCAAGGCTCCCCTGAAAGGGAAAGCCCGTTTTAAGAATTTATACCCAAATTCACCTTCTACCCCCACTTTACCGGCAGGCTGGCCTTCTTCTCTTCCGACGCACAGGGAGACACAGAACTCTCACTGTCATGCTGAGTCATGCGACCTTCGGCCCCCTGGGGATTTTTTCCGAGGTGCGGACCAGCACGGGTGACGGGATGCACACGGAATCACCACCCCGTGACTCGCCTTTATGAGACTGGTGCCATTAGCATTTCCCCCACTATCAGCACACAGGCTCATGACGCTCTGCCCCACCATGCGCAGGTGCAGCCACCACGGGTGCATGAGGAGTGTCCTTACTCCGGTGGCAGACTATGGCCAGTCTCTGGGACCAAACTGGCCATAACTCTGGGTCTCAGCCGCAGGCTTCGCTATGCCTGGACCTGTGCCGCTCAGACCCCCGGCGGTTGTTGACCCACCCTGATCGACTGTCTGAATCCCACCAGGGAGGAGGTGTATGAGACATTGCACTCGCTGGGGGGGGGGGGGGGGGGGGGGGGGGGGGGGGGGGGGGGCGCGCCCCTCCCCCTGGTGTCTCAGGTTACCCTGGTCCCCAAGCAAAGTCCTGCCACAGGGCCCGCCACAGCCCATTTTCCTCCTTGGGGACCTGTGGCTCTATGCCCCTGAGAGGGACCAGTGGCTCAGAGCAGACCAACAAAACCAACCAGCTCCACGGTCGTATGTGGCGTCCAGCTCCTCTCGCTGGTTCAACCTTGGTCTCCCTCCCTCTCGGGCGCCGTCCGATCAGCAGGACGGACTTCCCTCCCATAGTCCGGCCGCTGATCATGGAGCCACAAGAGACCCACCCTCATGTCCTCCCACTACCAAGCTATGGCGGGACCCTCACACACCCTGCCGTTGTCTTCTCGAGAAGGTTTGTCGCAACCTCTCCAGGAGCCTGACGCTCCAATTCTGAGGATGAGGTAGAGGAGTCCTTCTCATCATGCGACATGTCCACCATTGAGCAGTGGCGCCTGGAGCTTGTCGTAAGGGAGATCCCACCCTTGGACAAGTTCTTTTCAGTCTCTAAGTACGCTGTGGCCACACCAGCCAAGCGGCTAGACACCCCTCAGATTCTTACCTCCATTTGGGAGTGTCCGGCAAGCCTAGCCAGGGGTGCGCAGGTCGTCCCTCTGCCAGGGAATGAATCCCTCTCAGCCCCGGATGCGGCCCCTGTAGGCACATTCCTCAGGGACCCCCGGAAGGTCCATATCTCCTCCCTGTTCTCCAAGGACCATCCGGTGACCAGGGAAATTGCCATTTCCCCGGCAGACTGCCGGCTGATCTCCCATCTGGTCCCCCCCCCCCCCCCCCCCCCCCCCCCCCTCCCCCCACCCGTACTTCAGCCACAATCTCTGTCAAAAACCTGGCTGAATGGGACTGCATAGCCAGATCGGAGATCCAACAACACACCACTGCTGGGCATGTCTTTTTCAACATGCTCTTGCAGCGGGTGGAGATCTGGCCAGAGGAGGACGACTCGGTCTCCGTGTCCTCAGACGTGCAAGATTCTGAGACACACCAGGAGACGGAATGTCGCTTGTTCAGCAACCCCCTGATGTGACTCCTTGTCAACAGGATCTCACATCACCTTTCAGCTTCAGCGGACAATGCAACCAGGAGCTACTACAATTGCCTACTGGCCTGCAGAGATGCCATTCTGTCACAGGCTAATCTCACCCCAGCGCTTAAGGCGGCCTTGTGGTGCATTCCGGGTCAGAAAACACTTTACAGCAGACTTTGTTCAGAAATGTCCCACTTCATGTGATCTTTTAGTCCATGAAAGAGACAAATGTTTTTCATCTGATCTAAGATTTTACGGAAGAAATATTTTTAAAGCAATTTTAGTACATTTTATTTTAGAAAATATGTTTTAAGTGAGTTGTGTGTCAGTGATCCTGTCTGTTGCATATCTCTTTAAGGAGAACCACATTAAGATGCCTTGGACATACTTAAGCATTTGTTGAATGTTCTTTGTGATATAATAAATCAGAAGGGGCCAATTGTATCACCTTGTGTTGAACTGATCCATGCATGTGCCGCTGTCAGGTGAAGACACAGCATGTTGCGGTCCCTTTGCTCTGGAATGTGGTAAACCACAAGTGAAGCTGGAGGATTTGCGCACATATTGCAAAGTAAATTTTAATACAAAGCACACAAGTATTAGAATAGTTTTGGTGTATGACATGAAAAAAAGATTGGAAGGTTTCTTTTTGATAGTTTTCTATCTGGTCAATTTTTATGGCAAAAATACCTGAATGTTGTTGCAGTTTATGTAAATTAATTTGAATATAGGGACAAAATGGTCTGAATCCAGTTTGATGGAACTGCTCAGATGCTGATGTGGCTCTGCAATGTAGAGTAGTGTTGGAACCGATTTTTTTTTTCTTTTCTTTCCTAGAGTGAATAATTTCCATGTTTTTTGTTGCAGGCACTTTCCTAGATGGAAAAAAGTTTGACTCATCTCGTGATCGAGGAAAACCTTTTGTATTCACTTTAGGAAAGGGAGAAGTCATCAAAGGTTGGTGATGTTCATGTATGCTTGAAATTTCTGGGATGCAGATGTCAGAAATCGGGCAAAATTCTGGAAAATAAGACTGATTATTTTCTTATGCTTTGGACATCTTTTTTTGTTATTGTAATTGATATTTATGTTTTTTCTGTGAGGGCAGGATGAAAAAAAAGCTTTCTTTAACCCTCAATAAAGATAATTTTGACTTGACTTCACTTCACTTGATTTGTTGGAGATGTAAACAATGTTTGTTAAGCTTCTGGAGTGTAACTTGACTGCATAGTACTATGCCTGCTTTGTGTATGACCTCGTCATTTTGTTTACAGGTCGGTCAAGATTGATGCATTCTTTTTTTCTGGATATTCTCAGGTTTCTCATACCTCTCATCACACACACACATGTGCTCACATAATACAAGCGACGATGCGTATGGCCTGTAGCCCCAGAAAATATGGGAGAGGAGATTGAGAAAGGGGGGGGGGGGGGGGGGGGGGGGGGGGGGGGGGGGGGGGGGGGGGGGGAGTGTTGACATGGAAGATTCATTTGAAATCTGTAGTGTCCTTGTTGAAAGGTACACCAATAGCGGGCTAGAACAACTTTAGGCCATTCACTGTCATCTCTGTGATTTATAACTCTTATCAACACAGACCCTTGTTCTGCTCTATGTGCCCAGCTAACACTGCAGTCACAGCACTGAAAATTCCTCTCAGGACACCTGATTTTGACCATTTTTAATTGATTTTCCTTAAAAGCCTAACTCCGACAGTGACTTTATTTTTGTACAGTGAAATAGAGCTAACTTTCTTCTTCTTGATGATAAATGTTTTAAAAGTCAAAATTATTTTGTTGTTGTTTGATTGAGTTGAAAATGACATACTTCGAACAAGGAGCACTGATTCAGTGCTTGAAGACGCCAACACGCTGGTTGATTTCTCTTCAAGTTAACCAATGAAATTGACTGTTAGTAGCTTGCTGACTGGTATGACATGGAGCAGGAAGGACTGACTGTATCTGTACACTGACACCACTGGTTAAAAATTCTCCAGGAAAATCAGTCATATTTTTTTTAGAAGACTGTCGCTATCATCCCTGCAACTTGTCCTGAGTAACGGATCACTTGCCGCGAGTATATTTTGCCCCATGTTGCCGAGTGGTAAGTCAGGCGCCGCGATCATTTCTGGCAGCTTGCTGTGTGAAAGATGGAAGTTTGAAGATAAAATTTTGCAAGTGGTCATACTATCACACAGTGCAAAGGTAAGAATTAAACAGTTTATAATCATCAGTGGGTGGGTAGTTCATTTCTGCGAGTTAGTGAAATAGCATTTAACTTTTTCTTACACTGGCAGTGAACAAATTTTTTTTACTATTTGTTTACCAGACTCTCATGTGATGACTACGTGCAGTAGTAAGATGAAGGTGGTCTCTGTCAAACAAAGGTCAGTAACACACTGGCTTCAACTTTTGATACCATTCTCAAAAACAGGCTGGTCAAGAAGAAAGTAGAACTGCTGCAGTCATGCATCAGGTCAGAGAATATCTTGTCCGTGAAACCAAAACTGGATTTCATCAGTGAGTCGCGCGCTTTAATGAAAGGGTAATCTGGTAAGTGCACAAGATTTGGAGGCTAGAAGCCTATCAGTTGTCAGCGTCCTCCAGTAAGATCTCTGGCAAAAGCAGGCTAAACAAGAAACAATTCAACCAAGTGACTGTTCAGCAAATCAGCAAGCATATATCAACTAGTGATCACATGCCACAAAGATGTGTCTCAACCCTGTCGAGATTACATTCACTTGGCGTGACCCAGATTTTCAGAAAGTGTACCACATCCTGCAAAAAAAAAAAAAAAAAAATCAAGCTCTTGTTGAACTCGGAAGAAACTTTGAGGATGTCATCCATCTTAAATTACTCTAATACACTAGAGAGGACTATGATGGATTCCAAACACTTCTTGTATCAATCCGGATTACTCAGAATGAACTGTCTGTGACTGTTCAATCAGAGGCTTAGCAACTGGTTGGGGAGAAGTAAGAAATGGTGCTAGGGCAAGTGGCACATGACCAGTACAGGAACATATGTCTTCGAATAAGAGAGAAGTTACTTGTTTAGAATTGTGGACCTGATCAGAGCTTCAGTACCTACACGACTTCAAGAGGAACGACTCTTTACAGGATATCCACCGGAATGGTGCATCTGCCCCATCGTCTATCCATAGGCCTATCCATAGGCCTATCTAAAACGCTGTGAAACATGAGGTTCTGGAACCAAGTTATAAATTACCTGGCGGGATCTTCACAGAGACATTACTAGAGACTCATTAAGACGCTGGACCAAGATCCACTTTTGAAAAGCTGGTGAGGACATGAGAATGTCACTTAAATCATTCAGCCTCTACATCAAAGGATGTAGGCAATGTTCTGTCAAAAACCATTGTGAAAACTGTTGGCTGGAAACACAAGACCTTTGCTGCTTATCATTACAAACCTATGCTCAGACAGGCTCCCTTTGGCAAAGCTGTTCTTCAAAGAAATGGAGACAGGCTCAGGTCACTTAGATCTTGCATGATGCAGAATCCTTGTCCAGGATGGGGGAAATCGTGATGGCATTGCGTAAGTGAACCAAGTTGATAAGGAACTTGGTTGTCAGGCTTAACACACCAAGGTTGTTTTTCTGCATTCATACACATATATATGTGCATTTGTGGACCCACCAGACATTCCATTCACTGGGAATGGGGTGTCACGCAGTCGCTTCTAACACAATTGAGAACAAGAAACATAGATTCTACTCTAATAATAATAATAATAACATACATTTATAGAGCGCCCTTTCTCACTAGAGCTCACAGCGCTTTACAATAATCAACTATAAACATGTAACACTCATTTACACAACGGGCTGCTTACCTGGGTAGTGCCGACTGAAGAGCTGCCAGCTAGCGCTTCATTCAGTCGTTTCCCGTGTCATCCAGTCAGTATCGTTCAATATCGATCACTCATTTTCCTTACTTCCTTCATTCTTTCCATTTCTCACTCAGGGTGCATGCTATGTGTAACGTGTCATCCATACCAACGGCCAAACTGGCCTACTCTTCCGAATGTTGGTGATGGGATTTTACGTGTGTGCAAGATGTTATGCGTGCGTTCACACATGGAACCTCGGTTTATAGTCTCATTCGAAGGACTGTATGGGAAATGGAGTCAGAACCAAAGTTAACTCCAAGGGAGAAATCCCCCTGTACCGAAACGCCCCGGCGGAGGTTCGAACCGCAACCCCAGGATCACCAAGATTGCCAGTCAGGCGCTCTACCAACTGAGCTATTCCGGCTCTCCTTATACATCTACTTATATGGACACCCACATCACGTTCTTTCACCCTAGTCTATCTTGCTCACTCTGCTCTTTCCCGTGTGTCATGTTATTGTTTTTCTCCCTATCATGATGTTGTTCTCCCCTTTCTTGTTCAGTTTATGTAGGGATTTAAACAAACAACGCAGTTTAATGAACAGGACTTTTCAAATCTCTTAATGCGGAAAATGTTCAAGAACAAGCAGGATTTTGAAACATATCTGGACTTATTTTCAGATATGACACTGATAGTATGGCTAACATTAAGAGGTGGAAGTGAACAGAAAATACAATAAACAGTCAAGGAATTCAGGGTCCAAATCATGAGTTGTCAAGGTAATAGAAGAAGAAAAAAAGGTAGATGTTTTGATCATAGCTCATCCTGAGCATCATGCAGCTTTCTCAAATGATTCCTGTGTAACTTTCTGTAAGTTGAAAATTTTCTGTTCTGGCAGATTTTTACTTGTTACAGGCAGACAGGTTTTTGCTGTAGGTCCACTGTGTGCATGATAACGAAGTACTGTGACACTCTTCAGGTGACTAGACAAGCTGGATAATGTTTTTAAATGTCAAGAGATCAGAGTATTGGGTTTTTTTTGTTTTTTTTTTTTCCTGAACATCTAACATGTTACAGTTTTTCTTTCACTTCAGTGTTGACTTACTCAGTGTAATGCATCTTTACATAAGTTATATTTGACAAGATCCTGATTTCACCACTTTGGGATGGATGATTAGATAGATGTAGCTGTCATCGACTTGGAATTACCAACATTTACACATCATCATATTGCTTAATTTTTGGCTTTGCAAAGTCGCATTTCTCTCTCTCTCTCTTTCTCTCTCTCTCTCTCTCTCCCCCCCCCCCCCTCCCCCCGCCAAATGAATAGCATTGGTGATATTCTGTCAAGCATATCTTTTATCTGTTGAATTGGTTTTTCCATTTTCCTGTTTCTCAGTCTCTGACACATGTACTTGCTTTACATTGTCAGTCTGTCACAGCTGTGTATTTTCTGTTTTATTGCTGTCATTTATTTTAGCCTGAAGTTGGCTGTAAATGAAATATTAATGAGTAGTTTTGATAATTAGGTAGAACTAGAAGATAATCTATGCTGTTGCTAGTGTTTAGTCAGGATTAACATGCCTTTTGATTTTTGCATTTTTGTTTTTTTTTGCAGGTTGGGATGAGGGGGAGTAAAAAAGGTAAGATATTTATACCATCTGTTACTTTTTTTTTTTTTTTTTTTTTGGCTCTTGAAAAAGTGTTTTCTGATTTGAGATATCACATAAATTAATGAATGTGCTGTTGAGTTTTAAACCATTTTTGTGTGAAGTTAACTATCATCATTATTAGAAGTAGTAGTATTTCCATTTCCTTGTGGGGGGAAAAAAAGTGATGTTCTTGCATTATGAGTTTGAATATTACTGGTGATGAATGATAAAAACATATTATCATTATTGGTGCAGATGTTTTCTGTTGCTGTGAATATCATCAGAATCATACAACTGAAATTTAAGATCACTAGTTTCAAGCGGTGGTCAGCGGCAGAAACTTCATGTCCTCAGTTACCTTTCAACTTCTTCTCATAAACTGGCAGCCAACGACAGCGTATTGAAGATTTTTTGCACCAACTTGTAGGGATTCCAAGTTGCATTAAAGAAAATAATAAAATAAAAGAAAGAGAAGGAGAAGAAGATACTGCCCTAAATTATAGAAGGTACTGCTGTATATGCAGTTGCTGACAGGTTCAGTTCTTTTCAGCCCCCAGCGCTGGATTTGTGCCCAGTACAGCACAAGACACAGTATAGTGCAATATAAGGGTCACAAGTTGCCCCCTAAGAGTCAAGTCGGCCCCAGCCGTATCCTGTATTGCACAGGGTTTGTTTTTTTTTAATTTTTTTTTTTCTGTGTCCTTCTCTTCTGCTGCTGCATCAGCAGCATTGCACCCACACTGCTCATTTCACAGCCTGGCTGAGCCATGACCCCAGCAGCAGCAATCCACAGGGAGCAGTTAATGTCCAGTTGTCAAGAGGCAGCCCACCGGATTAGATACTGCACTGCTACAGAGTCACTTGGTAGTGTCCAGTGGTACTTGTTCTGACCCAGTATTGACATGACACCACTTCTTAAGCCCCCTACTGACAACAGTAATTGCTTAGTCTTGGAGCTGGCGTGAGTTGAGCCCTTCCTCTAGAGGATGCCACCATGTCCATCTTGCCAGTGACAGCCCCCATGAACTTCCTGATACCGATGACCCCCACAGAATCAAAGCAAGGTGCTAGACGTAAAGAGGACATCGAAACGAGGTCACCTTGAGAGTAGGGCATAAAGGGCCACACAGAATTTGAGACTTTTATGCTGATCGTTAAGAATGAGGGTGGTGAAGATAATGCTATGGATTTCCATTCTAGGACTTCATGACAGGGCTGTGCTCTGTGCTTATTTTTCAAAATATATCCTGGCATCAGCCAAGCTTGAGAGATACAGACACCTACAGTGTTGGCCAGGAAATTTGAGCAACAGTCTCAGAGATGCATCCATTTAAGTGGGTGAAACTAGACTGTGCTTCCAGTCATCCCAGTTGAGACTGTAGCAAACTCAGCTCTGGGTAGGAGCCGTTAGAGGCAGAAAATTCCACACAGCTGTGATTGGAATCAAACCTATGACCTCCCAGCCAGGACTTTGGGGCACTAATTACTTTGATGCAGCGGCTGGTCTAGTGCAGAAGTTTTATTCGAGGAGAGCCCACCTTGGACTGGAAGGCTGCCAGTGATGGTGTGGCTGCTGTGTCTGTAGGCAGGCTGTTCCTCACTGCAATTGTCCTGGATAAGGAACACCAGCCTTTGTATAGTCCTGTAGGATGGAACAGCATAGTCATAGGACAACAAATGGGTCTAGTGGATGCTGTATCTGTCAGCTGGCAGCTGAGGAGTGCTTCAAACAGATGGGTGTCAACTTATGGAGGAATTTGCAGAAGGCAGTCAGCTGCCCTTTTTTTTCTCCTCGTCGCAAGGGTTGGCTTATATAGCCTCAGCGGCATCTCCTCCAAACATACATGTGTGGCAAAATCATTAGGAAACCTAGCAAGCTTCTCTCAATACTGCACCTTTTCAAAGGTTTGAAGTCATCCACTTTGTATATGCTATGCTGGACTAGTTTATGCCATACTAGGGTGTATCAGGGTCATGTAGTAACTGTTTCAAAGACTTGTTTGAGACGGTGGTGTGCCCCCTAATAAAGCCCAGGGTTCTGTTTGCTTTGTTGATCATACTGTCAGAGTCAGGTTCCCACTTCAGATCTTTGCTGAGGCTGGCATTAAGGTGGGTGACTTGATCCTCGGCTTGGATGTGGTGGTCGTTTAGTGTGGGGTGGGTTTTCTGTGTGATGCAGCATCATGTTCTGAACATTTCTGGGGATGAAATGACATTTTTCACCACTGCTCGGAGATGGCTTGCCTCTCTCAGTCCAGTAAAGATTTGATACTCATACTGAATTACACCTGGGCAAACATGTTTTCACTTGGAAAGAAAAGCATTTTGATAATGTTGTTGATCAGAAACATGGCATGAGTGGTATCTTGCCAGAAAGTAGTAGGAGTGAAATCTCATCTTCCTAATCATAAGTCTCAGTTCTGTCCAAACAAAGGAACTTTTCAGCAACAGGTTCAAAGAACAAAGTGTGAAAAGAACTTTGCTCAGGAGAGGGTAGGCGATGGCAGACAGTGTCTGTCCAACCATGGCCAATGGAAATTGCATGTGTCTCAGTCTGTATATAATTTATATTGACATTTCTTGTTGAATTTGGTTAGTGTTCTAAAGTTTAAGTCAATATATAATCATGAATTGTCTTGGTGGTTGATCTGGTAAATTGGAGCATCTGACACTAACTGACTGGGTGCCAAGACATGCAGGTTTTGGTGTGTTTAAAAAACAAAACAAAGCAAAAAAACAATTGTCATTTCCTTTTTTTGACTAGTGGAACTAAGATTGAAATGTCTACATTTAAGAGGAGCTGAGAAATGTATTATGCAAGGTAGAAAGGCATGAGTGGAGTATGTCATAGGAAAACATTGTTGACTTATGCAGACTTTGGGGAAAAAAAAAAGGAGGATTTTAAAATCTTGTTTACTGTCTTGTGCCTGGCTTACCTGTTCATGGGAACCCAGCAACTTGCATGCATTGAATGTAGTGTACAAATAAAAACAAGGTGATTGGTTCATGACCTGTAGGATGGTCACATGTTACCTAGGACAGACTGGTTGACGGCATTGTACATGGAGGTGCGGGCATGTTGCATAGTTTTCATTGAATAGCATGGGAAGCGCCAGTGATAAATAAGCAAGAAGGCCATGACCAGCCCATGGTAAGTTTAGTCAGCTTCCAAGTAAGATGTGAAAAAGAAATAAAAGGGGAAAAAAAAGATGGTTCTACAGAGAATGATATTTTAAAAATTGGTTTAGAGAAGATCAGTAAATTGTTTTTCTTTTCTTTTCACTGTCTTTTTCCTCAGATAGACTAGGGGTGCATAGTTTGTCTGATTCATATTTTGTAAGTTGACATGAGGTTGCAGAGAGTGCAAAGGTTTTTGCGGTTTGCAAGGCCAAAATCCAGGAAAGAAAACTGTTTCATAGGTCTGTGGAGACAGTGGAATTTTGCTCAAGATGTACATGTGTCATTATTCGAGGCAAAGTGTTTAAAGAAAAAGTAGTCATGTTTTACCTTTCTCTTACTTGTATTAATTGTGCAATCTGGTGCATAAAAAAGGTGTCTGCTGTTTTTACCTTGTGATGTGATCTGTGTGTTACTGTGTAGATGAGAGAGAGGAGAAAGAGCAACACTGACTTGCCCTCCAGACTATGCATATGGTGCTGCTGGAGCTGGAGGAGTATATCCTTTGTTCACTGGCAAAGCCAGTTGTTTCAGGTTGTTACTGTATTTTGTGACTGACATGTGAACAGAAAATATGCCTATGATTCAAATGGACATAGTTTGACTCACAGGTGTAAACAACAAGAGTCTGTGCAATGACCCTGTTTTGTTTCTCTGTGTGTGTGTGTGTGTGTGTGTGTGTGTGTGTGTGTGTTTGAGACACACCCTTCTCTTTGCTTACAGCAATTATGCCAAAGATGCATTATATTATACATGTTATAGGGAACATAACGAGTCCATAAGTGCAGCGAGGAGGACGGACCTCTCCACAGCTAGAAGTTGGTGGACTCTTCAGTTTAATGTGAGCCTCCTCAAATGGGAGTACAGGCCTGTGCACAAGAGTGGTACAGCTCTCTTCAGACAGGGGGATGTATGTGTTTTTTTCTAGGACTTTGTCATGAGACATGAGAGAGTGGCAGCATTTCGTCACTTCAGATGCAGCTTCCTGAAGAGTGCACACAGGATCACAGCTCTGTACCTTGAAAATAGAATATAATAGTAGTGGCATGGGTGTTTTAATCAGTTCTTAACATGAATTTATATATCACCTGAAAACACACACATGCATAGACACATACACACACAATTGGTGCTTAGACCTAATCATTAATGTTTGGTGAACTGGTGTTCTTATTAAGTGATTTTTCTGCGACTGGTTTGTGTTCCTTTTGAGTGTTTTGTTCAAAGAGCTGTATGGCCAGCTCAGCTGTGTGAGACGCTTGACAGCGCAGCAGTCCATACAACAAATTCAAAGTGCTTGGCTACGACGAATTCAAGTTGTTTGACAGCACTTATTTCGAAAGAAGAAATTACTGCTCAGAAATTTACAGTTTGTACGCTTGAGCTTTTATTATTGGAAATAGCCACAGGTTGAAGGTTCAGGGTAATTGTGACTCTAGAGTGACAGCAGTGGCCAAGCCACAACATTGGGGAAGAAGCCAGAAAAGGCAACCAACTAGCTCAGCTCCTGTTGCCAGTGAACATGATGCATAGCTTACCTAATAGAATGCTGGTAAGTATGCAGAGACAGGCAGCACTCCGAACCAGAATGAACAAATTGAGGTCAGCTGATTGTCCTGTGAAAAGCAAGATGGCACTGAGGAGTCCTGGGGTGGAAGACCTTCCGTATTAATACGGAATTACGCACAGGAAATTTTTCCCTTTTTTTTTCCCCGTGCATGTTCTGTGTTCCGATTCAAGTTTTCGCGCCACTCGTATTTTAAATCTGCCATCTTGATTTCCATTTTTGTCAAAAATGGAGCTGATTAACGACATAGCAGAAGCACTGAATATCGACAATAACCTGAAGAAAAACAAGTGGAGAAATGGATGGATGGATGAGATGGACGAATTGAATTGTCTGTTCTGAAAATGGCTGCAGAAAACAAATGAAGTGGGCACTGCTTGGTGTGTAATGTGCTGTCAGAAGCTTGTATACAAGTCAAATGGAAAAAAGTCGATCGAAGTGCATTCCCTGGAAACAAAACATGTGGAGAGATTGAATGTGCTGAAACATACATCACTCTTCCTGCTGCTGCTGCAGTAATGGCTCCGGTGTCTTAAAGTTGATTCCCAGCTGGATGCCAAGATTCGGACTTGTGCATTTTTAGTGGAACATTGCTTGCCTCTGTCACTGGCGCCTGATTCAGTCTCCTTCAGTCAAAAATTTGCCAAAGATACTAGAAACCTCGAACAACTTCCAATGTGTAGGAAAACTGCAACATATACTATGACACATGTCACCATGATTTGCCTCACTGCAGCCACTAATTTCCAGTTCCTTACTCACCTTGCTGCTTTAGTTGATATTTTTTCAAGTTCACTCACTGCAGCCACTGATTTTAATCTCAAGATTTGTTCAGTTGGAGTTACTGATTTGTTGCTTCCAGGTTCATCCGATCTAACCATTGACTTTCATTTTTCAGATGACCCAGAGCCACCAGCCGCTGATTTCTATTGTAAGACTTGGCCCACTGCAGCTTTTGATTTTTCTCAGTGTTTGTTCCAGTCCAGTGGTAGTGCAGACATTGACTCTCTGCTGAATTTAAGCCATGTAAGACTTAAAAAAAAAAAAAAAAAAAAAAAAAAACACCCCCCCCCCCCCCTCCCCCCAGGAATCCTCATTCTTGAACCTATGAATTAAGTGACTGAAATTTGGCCACTATCTCCTATTAACATCACTGGTAAGAAATATTTATACATTGCATCCTATTTTGTTTTGATGATTTACTGAACATACGATGTATTCTAAGTACTTGGCATAACATTTTCAGTTTGATGTTTAAGCCGTAAGTCATATTTTGTCATGTTTGGAGTCTTTTTGTATAGAAGTTAATTATTAACTTTGTTTTCAAGGAGAGGCCACAAAAGTGTCTTGGCTAGACAAATTTCTTCAGCATCTGGGGGGCAATGCCCCCCAGCACGGTGTTGCCCCTGCACCCCACCAGGGGCCTAAAGGCTCCCCCGCCGGCCTTTTCAGCATAGCTATGATTTTCTGCTCCCACCCCTGGGAGACATTCTCAGCATATATAGATGGGTACAAAACTGAAAGGCTACTCCAAAGCATGTATCAAAATTAGTTTTTCCGGGTACAGTGGTTTCAAAGAATGACTGCCTTCAGAGGAAGATGATGGCATATCTCTCACAAATGTATTCGGGCTGACATAAAATGTCCTTGTTGTAGTGTGTTTGGAACGTGTGGAGTTTTCGTAGTTTCTGGATGCGTTAGTAACACTGTTTTGTGTGTTTGCAGTCTTGTTGACTGGCTATGTTATAGTGCTGTAGATTACAAATATCAGCTAATTCTTTTCCCTTGTTTACACCAGGATAAACTGACATTTCAGTTGCGATAGTCTCAGTCATGATAGATTGGTCAGAAAGAATGATGTGTCGTTGAAGATTCATGTGAAATAGTTGCTAAGAGTCAGCTGCACCCAAACTGCAGCGTTAAAAAAGTTATTGCCACTAGGCTGTCTAAAAGCTGTTTATCCTTGACCTGACCACTATCCCACCAAATGCCACCCTCAAGTTTGATGTGGAGTTAATTGACTTCAAGTAAGGAGATGAAGAAAGGGAGCAGAGAAGCAGTAGCAGCAGGATGGCTGTGCAGCAGGTGGAAACAACAGATCTACCACTGAGGACTTGCTGCCATTGGCTGCTGCCCTCATGATGGCTTGGTGTGCCGTCACTGTGACTGTGTTCTCTGTGTGCACCACATTGCCTCCTCTTCACACTTGTGCTTAGGGTCCTCTCTTAACCAGCTCACTGACCTTTCACTCTTATCTTTTGCTTCTGTAACACCGACTGTTTTCTGAGTTGTGTTGCGGATAGGGTTTGTTTTGCACTCATGAATGAATACAGTCATGCATTTTTGATACGTGCGACAGTTGATTTATCGCAGTATATGTGGGAAGTTTAAGATATTTTCTTCTGTCTGTGGAGTTGAGTTGACTTTTTCATCAGTGATCAGCCTTTTTGAGAAGTAACCACCAAACAAGGAACTAACTGCATGTCCTTATCCATGTCAAATCTGAACATTGACAAATAGTAGACCTGTTGTGAATTACTGTTACCAGTATATCTGTTGTGAATTGATGCACGAAGATGCTGTTGCAGTTTGGGTGGAGATGAACTTTGTTATTACCTGCATTGATGTTGTGACAGTTATTTTAGTTAGGATATTACTGTGTTAATAATATCCATGAGAGGTGAAGATTTTTAATCATGAATGCCGCTTGACATGCCTGATCTCAAGTCGTGTCAGTTAAACTGGTGATGTCCTTGTTCTACAGTCATGGCAGATTCAGTAAATGTGCATCAAGAAATCTTTGCTGCTCCTGGACAGTCCATGTTAGATATACCTCACTAAACAGAGCATGATCTAGTCACTTTTGTTCCAAAGTTGCAGATAGCAGTGATTTACAACTTTGACCCATGGTTCCATGTCAGACGCATGGGCATATCTTTGCTTGTTATAGTGACAACCAAGGTGTTCATTAAGGGACAAAAGTCTTCCCCCAGAAAGGCAATGCTTTTTTTTTTGAGTAGTTGTCTTCACTGAATTGTAGATCGAATATCTCGCCTTAGATGGTGTGTTGGCTGCCAACGGTAGTAAAATCAGGTTTAGGCATTTTAGTTCTTCAAGAAGAGAATGAAAGAATTGGTAAATGGTGGTTGTCTGTGTAATTAGATTGGGATGTCATCAGTGCTTGAGTAGCTGACAGAGGCGATGAAAAAGTTCATTATTCCTGCCTTTGCTTTGATCAGGCAGGGGCTATGGGTTTGAGAGTTGTCAGAGTAACTGAGTGTGGCTTTTAACTGACTTTGTGTGAGAGACAGTGGAAAAAACCCAGAAGTGGTACGGCTAAAGTGTGCATGAGAAGGCCACTTTCAAGGATTGAGAATCAAGACAGGTCAGCTCGGTGTCTAAAATTTCATCAGAATTTTGTTTCAACTTTTGATGGAGTGAGTGACAAGACTCGCAAAAAAAAAAAAAAAAAAGTCTCCATTGACTTTGGTATTCATAATATCCGAGTGTCTGAAGAAGCTGGTGATTTTTGAAGTGAAAAGAAAGAAGCACCTGCAGATCTGTTGGAGCAGAGTGGACTGAAAAGGGAACATCCAGAAGGAAGTCGTCTTCATTGATGAAATGACAATTGTTAAAGTGAATGGAGGGCGAAACTGGAGAAAAGCTGTAGAAAAAACTATCAGTGCCTTTTCTGGGCAGCATACATTTTTGCCCCAAATATCCATTAGTACTTTGTAGATACAAATTTGAGCAATGAGCAGTACATCAAGTGCTTAAAAAGATTTTTTTTTTAATGCCATTTGTTGCCACCCATTACCCAAGTGGACACAGACTTCAAAGAAGGTAGTACCACCTTTCATTGGTGAGCATAGACAGAGAACTGGAAACAGAATTTCTGTTTCTCTGGCTCCACTAGCTGAGTCAAAGTCCTACGTGTGGCAATTCCTGAAGAATTACGTGAGAAAGAACATTCTCCATACAGTGGCAAATCTTACGAGTGCACTGGCCTCTCGCTGGAATCAGCTGTCGCTTAATCCCTGTCACTCCCTGCTTGTCTCCAAAGGCGTTATCACTTACCTTCTCTCCCAGCATGACTCTCTCCCAAGGTGTTATCAGAACTTGCTGAGGCAAAAACATCAAATATTAACAAGTTGGGACCAACCAGAAGGAAAGAAGGAAAACCAAGTTTTCAAGAGCAAGTGCCAGGTTTAGATATTTGGCATTGGAAGAGGCAGAGAAGGAAAGACTTTTGTCCCCATGGGGCACAGACGAAAAGCAAGAGCAGGTCACTTTGTCCTTTTTTTTTAAATCTTGGGGAAGCAGGCGATGTCTGAAACATCTCACCTGTATCTGTGGATAGAATGATTAAGACATGGAAAAATTGGTGTTGATACTGTCCGAGTTTTCCTTTGAATGGGTATCTTTCTTGACATGTCTGGTTAGTCAGCGAAATTGATGAGTCATCTCAGATTCATGTTGTCATGGTGAAATATGTTACCATCATCCTCTGTTTTACCAGCATTGGCATCCAGCATTGGCATTTTCATCATGTAGGGAAGTATGGATTCATTTATTTTGAAAGCAGAGGAGGCGGGATGGGGAGGTGGGCAGATATTTGGAAACGCTCCACAGACATATCAGCAGCTGGGTGGGGCTAAGAGAGGGAAGCCATTTTGTTGTATAATCTACCATAGTAATTTTAGGATCCTTTTCCTCTGTTGCTGTACTTTCTGTATTGCTCTTTGTGTAACACTTCAGTGGACTGTGAATGATGAAATTACTATTATTACTACAAATAGTGTGTCTGTTTTTTAGTCTCACAAGAAATACAGGATTCTTTGCCAAAATTTGTGTCGTGTCATTCTCTTTGTACCGGAAGAGGTGTGAATACAGAATACAGTGTGGAATGATGAGTTGGTGGTTTTACTAATGCTAGGAAGAAGGGCCCTGATAGAGGCCCCAATTCGCAAGCATGTTTTGGACAAAGGGCCCCAATCGGGGCTTTTGTACGATTTGATTTTGGAGTGGCATCTGCTTCGCATATGACATTATGATCTAATAAGAATATTCATTGACCTTTCCCCTTTTAAAACCAACCAATGGTTGCAGAAATTTTTGCTGGGCGAGTGAGCCACACAGGGTATTTTTTCGAGTCGCTGTCCATGTTTTCAGTGCAGGTCAACAATGGCATCGCAACTCAGTACTACACAGCAACAAAGCTTATAGAGAAGTCGTCACAGTCAGTATTTCACAGCGTTAGAAGTGTTAGAATTACTTCAAACTGAAGGTTCAGACATTGAGGAAGACTTTGGTGACAGTAACGAAAATTTTTATTGAAAGTGAAGGTGAAAGAAGTTCAGATTGTGAACTTGAACTGGTGGTACTGATAGCTGATGTCAGTGATAGGGTTAAGAGGGTGGTGATGATAACATGATAACACAGCGACGCAACACAGGCGGAGCAGAGAGGAGTATACGTACTGGACTTGACAGAGGAAGACTTTATTTTATTTTATTTTTTTTGCTGTCCCAACCTCTGCGCCACCTCAGAGGCAGTGTACCCACGCCGCCCATTCCGACACCCCATCCACAGCCACAGCCCAGTCAGCCCTGCCGCAAGGAAGACTTTTTTGCGGTTCATGTTGCAAGACCTGGCATCAAGATTTGATCGATTTATTCCTGCTGTGCAACCTTTCACTGATAAACATGGATTACTCGCATCACAAGAATGCCACGCCACCTTCCAGTTTTTTTTTTTTTTTTTTTTTCCGAGGAGAAAGATTTTGAACAAAATTTCCGGTGTGATCTACATCCAGTAAACTGCAAGACCATGAAATAGTGGGAAAAAGTTTTCTTCTACCTCTTCACCTGAGTCTCGTCCAGTATGAAAAACTAGCCTAATTGCCTGTTTATATCATTCTGTACAAAATTAGGTTGATTATTAGTATACCAAGCAAGCCAGTGTGTGTACATAGTGTGATGGCGTAGGTTTTCAGTTTCTTTTTTTTTTGTGTGTGTTGGTGTCGGTGTTAGTGAATCATTAAGTGCCCTATAGGCTTATAATCAAAAACCATATCTGCACATTTGTTGCGAGTGAAAGATTGTTTCAAAGAGATTGTGCTTCCATGGAGACATATACTAGACATCTGTGTGTGTCAATTCGGAGGAGAAAAAAAAAATTTTAACCTGGGCACTAGAAGATGAAAGTAGGAAGTTTGAATTTTTTTCACAACTAACTCAATATCTAACTAGTTCTAAAAATTTCATGTCCTAACTCATAACAATTTTTTAAGTTTTTTTTTTTTCTTTTTTTTTTTTGTTAAATAATCCTTTGAAATAAATGTCCTGTCCTGTGGGGAGGTAAAGGGAAAAAAACTGCCAGTACCCTGTGAGTTGTCTTTCATATGAAATCACTGTTCCAGTCTCCTAAATGCCTCGGGGATATTTTGCATTAAAATGTTAATGCAGAAAAAGTCCCCAGGCCCAAATACCCTGATTTATTCCAGAGACTCGAGAAAATATGGATGTATCAGACGGATCATTCATCCATCTTCCCACTCGCAAACATTCCAAACACATGTATAAAGCATTTATTTGACCAGGTTCTGGAAGGGGGGGGGAGCCAAGAAATGATAAAAACAAACTATCACAATGGTAGCAATACGATTTTAACAGCAATACGTTTTACAGTTTATATGCATCTTCACACATGACGACAATTTCAGATACTTGATACGATTTTAATGCCAGCACAGTTTTACAGTGGATTCTGTGACCGGGGACATTGCAAGAACAATCACAGAAACATGGACAAGACAATGAAGGTTCGATTAAAACACAGATAAATATATATAACAACAGTGGGATGACCACCTCTCTTGAAGTTGAGTTTAATGGACAGTGGAGAGCAAGTGAACGAAATCTGCAGAACACTGAACTCGAATTAGAAATGGAGCCATAGACGAGCATAATGCCTATGGAGTGGGGTGACAATGTTAACAGACAAAATGCAAAAAACAACAACAAAAATCCATGGGAACTGAAATGACAGGCATGATCAAAATACAAAAAAAAAAAAAAAAAAAAAAAAAATTCAAGATTTATTTTTCAGTTCATGTAACAATCAAAAGAACAATCCAGTGAAATAACTTGCATCATTAATAACTAATATTTCAATTCACAATTGGGAGTAAACTGAAACCAACTGTCTAATGCCTCATAAACTTGGAAAAAAAAAACACAACACACACACACACTTCAAGACTTACGCAACATCATTAAAAGAAAATGGTTATAAACTGTTTTGGCATGGAGTTCCAAACATTTTAGTCCAAGCTGCCAACCAACTTTCCAAGAATGCCACTAATCAGAAACTGCCACAAGCTTCCTAATATGGTTCTTAAAACTCGGAGCTAAATCACTACATTGTAAAAGACATCTGGTTAGTCCATGTATAAGGCATAGGCCCTTTATGTGCTGTGAAGTTGTGACCAAGTGGATATGTGCTCGCTCATTAAGCTGTAGAGTTCTGTGTACAATTCAGGTCACAAGGTGGGGCAGGTGCCAAGCTACATGTCTGTGCACACACGTGCATGCATTGCGTGATCTTTGGTGGGCTGGTTTTGTTTGTTTATTGTCTATAACCAAAAACAAACTCCAGTTGCGCCTTTTTATCACATTTTGATTTGTGTATAGTGCAGAACTTTTGCCTTTTCTTGTGGGGGTGGGGGAGGAATCAGTTGGGGGACAGAACGTGAAATGGTATCCAAGTGTTACAACTAACAATTGCACAGAAGTAAACCTTGAAAAATAGAACACCCCACATCGTTATTGCAACTGCCTTGCTGGGGCACTGGCTTGCTGTATTAGATTTGGCTGCCACATTAATATTGTGCTGAAAAAAAAAATATGAGCTCAATTACATCTTCTTGTCGGTTCTCATATCTGTTTCCAACAGTCATGTTTGTCCATCAGCTGTTTGGTTCCTAAATTTGCTCCTACCTGGACCGTCGCATACACATGTACAATAACTATACTTAGGGCACATGCACATGTAAACTTCACATGACATGTAAACTTAAGTGGGAAAGATCTTTTTTTTTTTGCCCTTTTTTTTTGATAAATGTTCGTTCGACAGATCGCTTTGTCTATCTATTCAGAATAGAGAACTGTCAGTTTAAACTGCTTTTACACAACCACTCTGCAGCAGATTACACCACAAGTCTGCAGAGGGAGGTTGTGCTAGGCATATAATCAGCCTTTCCACTGTGATAGAGGCCCTGGCCAGGGTTTCCATGCTGTGGATCGGTGTGACAAAGCCACTCTGCCAAGGCAGTCATGTTTTCACTGCATTGCCCGCTTTGTGTCATAAATCATGGCAGCAGGTATGGACATCAGATCTCTGGATAATCCCATGAAATGTTCTGCTGTCTTAGAACCTGGCACAATAGCTACAGTAATTTATTACAGAGTAAAACAATGCTCTGATCACTTTACACATGACTGGTGCTGTAAATGCAAGCAGTTTCATATACAACTGGATTGAGAAATCACATCAACTCCTGTAAGAAATTTAACACAGTCAGATGTGTTCAGAGTATGATTCAGGACTTGTCTTCAGAGGTCATTTTGCTGGAGAAAAAAGGCAGTGACGGAGAAGACAATGTTCTGCTCGCCACACTGAAATCATGGGGCAACCAACTATGTGATGTGCAACTGTGAGCCACTTCAAGAGCAGAAAGGGTCAGCTCACCATTGACAAACACAGCTACGCTATCAAATCATTTTTGTCACTTACTCCCCACCCCCACACTGCTGCTAAAAGAAACTGACAATTGTGCAAACAAACATAAATGGTCAATAGCATACCTGTCCAAAGCATCACTTGGCATACCTGCCCAAGCATCACACCTAAGAAACATAGGCATATCTGTTATGCACCTGTTACACTAGGTAATGGGGACAGGAATAAAACTGGTTTCTCCCTCCATGTTGGAATAAAAATAGAACCGTTCCTTCAAGTCTTACAATACATAAATATTTTTTTTAATTTGTTGCCACTTGTTAACTTTTCAAGGTATGTGAAACTGTGTTTTGTGAGAGCATTTGTGACTGGAATACTTTTATCAGTGATTGTGCCAACAGTTTATGCCTTACCTTCGGTGACCATGCTGAGAAGCATGGTAAAACAGTGCTGTAAAGATTTGCTTAGAATAACAGATTTGGGGAATTTTGAGGTATGTTCGAGTTGCTTTTAGTTTGCTGCGTGTAATACAAACAAACCTAATTGTTCAGTATGATTCAATCATGTCTCATAGTTTACATTCTCTTGTGAACTTGCCCACCTGGTTTTAATGTAGTAGAGTAATATACATGTCTGTAGTAAAATGCATGTGATCAAAGACACTGAAGGTCAACAGGTGAACATGAAAGGTGGACTTGAAGATCCAGTTTAAGTTCTCCAACATCAAGTCCCTTTGAGATTTTTTTTTTAATCAAATTGGTTGAAGTAATCTGATGGAAAAGTCGGCATAGTCAGTCTGGCTATTTCAAGTCATTTATTCTCTTTCATTATTATTCAGTTTAGAAGTATACAGAAGCATCTCTTTCATGCACAACAATTTTCTTCTTCTCAACAATTCCCTAAAATATCTTTCCCTACTTTACTCTAAAACTGTAGAGAAATCCGACCCCTCTGTCCTAACTGTTCATGCATAAAATGGATAACTTGGACATAATCATGAGCGTATTATTAATGTCTCACACACTGACAATCATATCCACCAGTTTCTGGCAATACTTTTTACTCTCAGCATCAATGGTGATGGCTGAAGAGAAACCAGGCCGCTCCATCACTTTGAACAAAGAGAAATGTAGCCCAGTTCAGTGTCCATCTAATCCCTGTTTGATGCACAGCACACTCCACACAAGGACATACAGACTTCCACGATTGCACACGCAATCCTTGCCGTCACCCAGCGTTCTTCATTATATATGGTACTCTCTACTAAGTCGACCATCCTTGTTTTTTTTGTTGCAAATTCTTCATGTCAAAACTGACGATTTTGAGACTAGTGTGTTTCATTCATAGTCCATTTCTGACGCTGATCAACAGGCCAAACGTCACAGAATCATGTTATTCAGCAAGAAAACGATGCGGCAGTCATATTCTTGGTACTGGTGTGATGCCCTTGGGCACTGATCATTGCAATGCATCGCTTTCTCATTGACACCAGATGTCTAAACATGCCAACCAAAAATCATTCCATCAGAGACATTTAAAGACTGGGAATAAACATGAATTTAAAAACAATTTTCAGGGACACAAGACATTCTCACAAATATGATGCTAGGCACATGTGTATCTGTGTGACGTTCACACACTTCATATCATAACTGATGGAGAATGTGCACTTGCTTATCTCCCACAAACCACGGTTTTCCCCAAGTCTGTCATCATAAACAGATGCCCCACCCCCATCACTGCCACAGCAGGATTCGCTCTCTCCTTCATCAGTCTCACAAATCATGATTTGTTTGCTACAGCTAGCAATCTTTTCAGCACCTTCTCCTAAGTGCAAGTGTGTCACAGGAGGTCAGTCTCTTCCATGGCCCATTATGGAATTATGCACATGCGCACAGATTTAAACTATCCATCAGGTATGTCCAGCTGTGAAAAAGGTGCACCACTTTGTTTTCAGTATCTTCTGCCTTTTTTTCCCCATCGGCCCAGGAACATGCCATCAGAAGTCTTGGGCTGCCGATGAAAAGGCACTGCACTGCAATGATCAATGCCTGAGGTCTTCGCATTCACTTCTGAAAATTGGACTTTCCACCTCTGTGCTGTTTCTTGTACAACAATGCTGATTAGTTCTCCAATACTGGACATGAACTTATCAGTTTAAGAAAGGGAACAAAATGCTCTTTTGACACAACTGTCTGTGTTTCAAAATAAAGAATCCCCAAAAGACAACGGTCCCTTTTTTAGCGTTTGAGAGTTTGTTATTTTCTAGTGTCATCACATTATTCTTGTCAAGACAGCATTTACCATATAATAATGTACACATATTTACACACTTGTCCACATATGTACACATGTCCATTTTTTTGCTTCTGTCCTTGTCAACAAATCGCTCGCTCTGAATGTATACACACAAATCATCGCATGTCAATAAGGGACCCTTTCATGCAGTTCAATAGAATTAGCGAGAGCTTTTTCAGTGCATGAAGCTACTTGTGTGTGTATGTGAGCACACATGTAATGCATGTTTGCAGACATCTTGGCAGTTTTTATCTGACTTATTCTTGAGCTGATAATGATTTTGCTCTACTGCTACAGCAAACAAGTTATCTGGTCAAGAAACACGGAAGCAGACACAGACACATGAACATACACATCCACAGAAGCACACACACACAGTATCGTGTGAACATGCCCCACACACAGCCACTCGCATACATGCACAGATACACACACAAGGTGACACAGGCTCACTCGCACAAATGTTGGCACAGACATGTACGTATGTACAGGATGACCAAAAGTGTGTGACCCATCATGATGAAAGGTACACTGAATCACAGATGTGACTGCAATTCACTGGCCAAACTGTCATGAATTTTAGAAATACCTGGTTTTGTAATCATTATCACCTATCAACTAAGTTTTTCACATCCTCAGTTTTTTTAAACACATTGACACAACTTGCTGAGGACGTTCAGAGTGTACATTTGGTACTCTTTCCCTCCTAATTTCTCAGAAAGGCTGATCACCAACCAACAAACTTTACATGTCCATACTGTTGTGAAGAAACCTAAAGTTATCGTTTTATTGTCAGAAACAGAACTTTGAAATTTGCATCTAATATAATCTGAACTTGCCTCTTTGACACTGAATATACCTTCTGTGGAGACAAGTAACGGGGGGAAAACTACAGATTTTCTAGCTTCCAGACAGCAGATATTTCAGGTGTCTTGAATACTACACCTGCACGGTTTGCTGTGTAACCAAAAAATAGATGTTGATGTACATTTGGCATTTACTATTTCACTGGAAAACTCTGGGACTGACTAATGTCTACAATGAGGAACACTGACTAATGTCATACAATGAAGCAACAATGACTAATGTCATACGATGAGGAACACTGACTAATGTCATACAATGAGGAACACTGACTGATGTACGATGAACACTGACTAATGTCATACAATGAGGAACACTGACTAATGTCATACAATGAACACTGACTAATGTCATACAATGAGGAACAAATAGCAGATCTGTAAATAAATGTACGGGCAACTTGATTGCCGACTGTATGAATCAGGGCATCTGTTTATTTTCATTTCTTTTATTTTCATAAACAAATATAAAAAGTCTGTTATGATTGTACAGGGATATGAATGCTTAAAACAGCTGAAGAATACACAAAATTTCATGCAGGTTACCACCAAACATGAACAATCAGTCAACCAACAGTTCAAAGTGTGAGTGGACTAGATAAGTCGGTTGACATTTCCAAAGTGCCATGCAATGTTTTGTTCTCAAAGAAACCTTGTGGCATTTCATTTCCTGCAGACGTGTCCACGTTACTGTTGTGTTTCTGTTCAGCTATGTGGCCTGCCCCTTGTCCTGTTCCTAACTGGGAACAGTCTCCGCCACACACCTTGTCAACAACACTCTCTACCATGCTTTGACACTCCATGGCTGATGATGCACACAGACATACAGCCACTTCCCACCACCCATCCCCCACCCTGTCCTCAATGCAGACAGCACACACAGGAAGGCCAGCCACACACCACAATCCATCACCAAAGGGCCGGCCATGGAACACGCACTGCTGATGCCACTGTCCGTTGTGTGTCGGCAGACCACAGCTGTCTCCTCCCCACTGCCTCCTCTGCCCCCACACCTTTCTCCTTCATCTCCCTGCCACCTGACAGCAACACCAGCCTCCCAGGGAAGTCACATTTCTGTACAAACAGATTCCACTCCCCCCCCCCCCCCCCCCCCTCCTCCAGGATGGAAGTTTGAATTTGTAAGGAATACAGATCCTCCCCCACCCCTACCCATTTCCCCCCCCCACCCTTTCTCCCCCCTCCCCCTCCCCTCCCATGTGATGTGTGATGAAACCCATGGTGTTGGCAAGGTCAGCCAAAGGGTAGTCCCGGCAGCGCCGGCTGGCAGGCCAGGCAGGGTCTCCTCAGTAGAGGAGGATGCGCTTCTCCACCGATTTGCGGCAGATGGGACACTCGTTGAGTCGGTCGCCGCACAGCTGACAGGCCCCATGACCGCAGAGGAAGATCATGTTTTTCAGGCGATCCATGCACACAGGGCAGCACGTCTGCCATGAAACACACACACAGACAATCAGCCACAATTTACAAACTATCACCAGAGGCTGTCAGCCATTTATAAAGGCAGCTATGCCATGCAATGCAAGACGAGGCTGTTAACATATAACAGTGTCATGCCAACAGGTGTTAGAATATGCTTTTATTAAAAATTTCATTTCTATACTTGTATTACATCATACAAGAACAGCTGTGTCGATATACTTACAATGGTATAGAAAGAAGATACTTGTTGAAACGTGAAGTGTAGTGACATCCATCTACTGTATGTGGAAAATATTATGATACCCTCGTATAAGTACAACGAGAATAGCTCAAATTCTTGAATGAGACAGCTGTGAATTTACCTGAAAAAAAGTCCTAGAGAGTTGAAGGAGTGAGAAATCTAACAAACACTCCTATACTCCATCTATCACTCTTTAAGGCTTATCGTGAGGGAGCCTCGGCACTTTCCTTCATCACCTTTGTCTGTCAATCTGCAGGTATTTCCAAACACTTTTTATTTCAAATTGTTTATTTTCTCAACAACATACTCGTAAGCATGCACACCTGGATGTACACCTCCCATCAACCCACAGATGCAAGTACACCTCTATCAACCTACAGACATATACCTACCTCCCACCAACCATTTCCCCAGACACATGTACACCTCCCACCAACCCATTCCCACAGACACATGTACACCTCCCACCAACCCATTCCCACAGACACATGTACACCTCCCACCAACCCATCCCACAGACACATGTACACCTCCCACCAACCCATTCCCACAGACACATGTACACCTCCCACCAACCCATTCCCACAAACACATGTATGCACACTACACCCAACAAACTCACACAGACACATGTACACACACCGCACCAACCAACTCACACAGACACATGTATGCACACTCCCACAGACCAACTCACACAGACACGTGTATGCACACCACACCAACCCATTCTCACACAGAGACATGTATGCACACTACACCGACCAACTCACACAGACACATGTATGCACACTAAACCAACCAACTCACAGACACATGTATGCACACTAAACCAACCAACTCACACAGACACATGTATGCACACTAAACCGACCAACTCACACAGACACATGTATGCACACTAAACCAACCAACTCACACAGACACATGTATGCACACTAAACTGACCAACTCACACAGACACATGTATGCACACCACACCAACCAACTCAGACACATGGATGCACACCACTCACAAATTCTCTCAAATACATACATAGACTCACACCTTCCACTACCATAGATACACAGATGCACACCACCTACCAACCAACTCACACAGTCACATGTATGCACTCCACTCACACCAAACCAGTCACACAGACAAATACCTGCAAAAAGGAACCCCTAGAACAGTAAGCAGTCTGTGTGTAAGTGAATTTTCACTGTACTGGATTATAATGAAAAAACATTAACAAAAACACATCTAAACAGGGTTTATGAAAAAAAAAAATTGACAAAAAAGTGTTGGTTACAAGTTTTCAGTTTCATCAAGGAGGTGTCGCTGTATGCGGACTAATCTATGTACTACTGCTACACCATATCTGTTCAATTTCGAGACCACACTGCACATGATATAAAATTGTGTCAGTCACAAGATAAAAAAAATGGCAAATGGTAAACAAAGCAGCCAGTGTGGAATTACCACACTCAATGATTTGATTAACTGTCACTTTGAGAAAAGGAAAGCCGCTCTTTGGGGGAGAAGGGGGGGGGAACACACACACACACACACACACACACACACACACACCCAAAACCGGAGCATCGCCTTTATCTTGTGTGTAAGGCCACTGACATGAAAGTATCAATGGTCCTTGCCTCCACTGTGATCTGAAATGGAACATTCCATTCCCCTCCTGTCTTGGGAAGGAACACTACTTACAGACAAACCTCTGACTTGCAGCTGTTGATAATTGACCCTTACTTGGTCAAAACTATTTTCTTATTTACATATCAGAAAAAAACAGCTTTGAAACAGACTAAATCCCCTGAAGTTATTTCCCTTGACTTTTCGTCACTGGTGATTGAAGTTTTCTTGTGTTGAAATTATCAGATCTAAAAACATTTTTTTTTGTTATCAACAGCAGAGTTCACTAAAGTAAACCTAAACAAACATATTCAAAACAATAACAAATGAAAAAATTTGATCTTTCATTCGTTACTATTCCTATCAAAGGACTGAAATAGAGTGTGCGTAGTAAGCCTTATATGTCTGCAGTATTAAAATGATATGCAAATGACCACGTGGGGGGGAAAGACCATTTTTTCCTCATCACTGACTGGATGACCAGCCAGCGCTTTGTCTCGCTTGCAAAGATGGCGGCACCTTCCTTCGAGCGTAGCCAAATCAACGTACTTACACAGCTGAGAGGGCTCTGCTAATTTTTTGACAAAGATAATATCTTTCTTTTATTCACGACTCACTCGAGCATGAAGGTGAGATGATGATAGTGATGGAATTGCCGACCATATTCGTCAGTTATTGAGTCGTGCTGTGCGATCTCAAGAGTGTGTCAGCTGACTGGTTACCAGCGTCGAACGAGCTAGCCTAGTGTGTACTCTGCACTGTGTGCGAGTGGCCAGCGACGTGTTAGTCAGCGCGAGAGGGGGAGCGCGGCCTGCTCGCGGCGTGACACGGGCAGCAGGAAAGGTAGGGGAAGAGGAGGAGTGAAAGAGAGGGTTGAAGTCCAGCAAGGGGGGTGGTGGGGGGGGGGGGGGGGGCGTGGTCGTGGACTGACCTGTCTGCATGAGGTGTGTGAGCGTCTGGATAGACTTCTAGACTTTTTTACTTTCATTTACAGGTGTAGTGTGACAATACAAACTTTATTTTCACTTTTTTTGCTTTGTGTTTCTTTTTTTGGATGTGAAGCTGTAGTGGTAAATACATATGTTTTTGATTGTGCAAAAAAAATCTATCCAAATCTAAATGCCTAAATATTTTTTTTTATGATGATCAAAATTAAAACAAAAGAAGCCCAGATTCAAAATCTCCATTCAATTTCCTTCAAAAATCATATATATTTCATTTTTATATCTTTTGTAGTTTCTGAGCTAGAATTTTTTGTTAATTATTACCCCCCAGGATTGCAATTGGACTCAATTGGACTCACTTATTTTACCTAATAATCCAAGTCAGCCGTTGGTAATAATAATATACTAACATTCTTCTTTAAGAAATTATGTAGCCAACAGGGATACACCTCAAAGCTCTACACACTTTAAACTCTTGCACCCCCCATCCCCATTTCCCTATCCTCCCTGAACCCTTCCCCACCCCCTTCCCCACCCCACCTTTCCCTCTCTCTGCCTCCTCATGCAAACAAGAAAATGAAGAATATACACACACAGGCGATCTCTTGAGAATTTATTTAAACACATACAGGGGCAACTTCAAGATGAGTAACTGAAACACAGCCAGACACACTTCAGCCCAGCAGATGTCAATGCATACACAAGGACAAGGACATTTACCTATATCAAATCTTCAGTAGGATGAAAAACTATGGTATGCTGTATAAGCATGAAATCAGGCTGTGCAGCTTATGGCAGCCACTAGCAAATGCCTGATCCTCTTTTTCTAGCACACACTCCCCTCTACATGCACACATACTACCACCACTGCTAAACATCCGGGCTGATCAGTTCACGTGACTTGCTAGTATCCATTGTGCACCGGCAAGCCTTGTCAGTCAGTTATCTCGAAGTTTTTCGTCGGTTTTTGACTGAAATAAATGAGTAAATCAGCGACCGAGTCGAGCGAGGAGATGCGTGGAAGTGGCACGAGTGAACAATCAGTTGCCGCCGAAGGCTGTAGTAACGAAAGCGAAGCAGGTGAGTGGGATAAACTTTGATTATTTTGTTTGTCGAGTGATGGAACACATGCTGCGTGTAGTCATTGGTTATATTTACATTTGTTGGTCCGCCACATGAGGAAGGGGGGACGGAAGGGGGGCAGGGTACATGGTTACTTACAGGAGTGATAGGCTTTGGCCTGATCAAACTAGAAGATCGTTTCTGGGTGATTGTAGGTGTTTGAAAGCACTTTAGAGATCAGTATAAAAGTGGTGATTTGAAGAGAACAATTTATAACTTTTGTTTGTTTGTTTTTTTTTAGTTTGGAAACAGTGTGGGCGTGTCACGAGTGGGGGTGTGCCTCAATGAAAGCTATAGCCCAGCCCCCTCCTCCTTATGCTAGTGATTCAGATTTTATTCTTATTTATGATTTTATGCATGACTTCATTTTCATAGAATGAATAAGTAAATGCTGGTCATTTTTTTTCTTTCTGAAAATCAGACTAATTAGTGGGAAACTGAGTCAAGCTCTCTGTAACATCTCTTGCACATTATGAAACAATGAAATGAACAGAAGACTTAGATATATATATTTTTTTGTGTGATCCAGAATCTGGAAGCACTACTGCAGAGGAGAGAGATGCTGAGAGTGAAGGAGTTGAAGAAAGAGGAACTGTACTGCTGGCCATCCTACTCATGTGCGCTCTGGCTGGGAATGTTCTGGATGTGACGTGGGACTCTCTGCTCCAAGTGCTTTTCAACCTTCCACAGAAGACCAAGGCCCTAACTTTGTTCTGTGTCTTCCAAGGACATATTCTTCTTGTTTTTCTCCAAGTTTCAAGTGTTTTGAGATTCAAGCAGGGAAAACTGTGGTGTTTTCAAACAATGTGGCTGACGTTTGGATTACCTTTTCACCAATGTTCTGGATTACACTGTGAAGAATATCTTCAGCTGCCATCAGGGTACTGTCTTGTAAATTTTTTTTTCAGATTCCTCATTATCTCTAGTTTACAAAAACATATAGTTTTACCTATCTAGCTTCAAGACAAGCCTGCACAAACCCCATTTCCTTATATAGTGAAATTCGATTGTCCGGATGCTGAATTATAGGTACATCATTTGAGGCACAATTCATTATACATAGCTCAAGTCAAGAGAATTATCATCTTTCCCATGTTTCCAGCACATATTTGTCTCATTTTATCTCAAGTCTGAAGTGTTTAGGTAGTACAGAAGAAAAACTGTGTCTCTCCTAACATTTGACTTACTTTCAAATAACTTTTTCAGAAATTTTGCCTGCTTGCTTATTTTGAGGTCAGTCTCCAAGTAGGTACAACCTACAGTATTTTCAGTTATTTCACTAGATTCTACAACATCTCTAGTTTCTAAAAATGTATAGGTTTGCATATCTAGTGCAAATAATATGTATGCAGAAGCCAAATTCTCAAGTGTGGTGTGTGACGAGTTTCCCGTCCTAGATTTTAACTACATTTCTTTAAACCACACACACACACACACACACACACACACACACACACACACACACACACACACGCGCGCACTCACACACACACACACACACACACGCATACACATAAACAGAGACACACACACACTCACATGTGTACGCACACACACGCACTCACATGCACATGCACACATACACACACACACAATATTCCCATCGTCCATCTGTTATTTCTAATTCCTTCATCTACTATCCCTTTTCATGGTTGGACTTATAATCCACGTTTGGCTGCGGTAGGGACAGGCAGACAGAGACAGAGATGGGGGGGGGGGGGGGGGGGGCTGAGTGACTCACGGTTGCCTCCACAGCAGACAATGAAGGGCACCGTCTTCTCAATGGAAGCTCTGCACTGTACACACTTCTTCATCAGGTTGGCGCAGCCTGCACAGACCACCACAGCACCCTCATTACTTTAAAACTGTCAGCACAACACCCTCATTACTTTAACACTGTCAGCACAACACCCTCATTGCTTTAACACTGTCAGCACAACCCCCATTGCTTTAACACTGTCAGCACAACACCCTCATTGCTTTAACACTGTCACCACAGCACCTGCCTTGCTTTAACACTGTCAGCACAACACCCTTACTGCTTTAACACTGTCAGTACAACACCCTCATTGCTTTAACACTGTCAACACAACACCCTCATTGCTTTAACACTGTCAGCACACACACCCCATTACTTTAACACTGTCAGCACAACTTCTTCATTGCTTTAACACTGTCAGCACGACACCTCATTGCTTTAACACTGTCAGCACAACACCCTCATTGCTTTAACACTGTCAGCATGACAACCTCATTGCTTTAACACTGTCAGCACAACACCCTCATTGCTTTAACACTGTCAGCACGACACCCTCATTGCTTTAACACTGTCAGCACAACACTCCACTGTGCTAAAAGCATCTCAGCACATCACCTTCGTTGATTTAACACTGTCTGAACAACACCCTCACCGCTTAACACTGCCAGCTCAATACCCTCACCGCTTAACACTGTCAGCACAATACTCTCATGTTTTTAACTCTGTCAGCACAACACCCTCACTGTGTTAACACTGTCAGCACAACACCTCACTGTGTTAACACTGTCAGCACAACACCCTCACTGTGTTAACACTGTCAGCACAACACCCTCATGTTTCAAAAACTGTCAGCACAACACCCTCATTGTTTCAAAAACTGTCAGCACAACACCCTCACTGCTTTAACACTGTCAGCACACCATCATCATTACTTACTTTAAACATTGTCAGCACAACACTCTCATTCCTTTAACACTGTCAGCACAACATCCTCACTGTGTTAACACCGTCAGCACAACACCCTTACTGCTTTAACACCGTCAGCACACAACACCCTTACTGCTTTAACACTGTCAGCACAACACCCTCACTGTTCAACACTGTCAGCACACACACCCTTACTGCTTTAACACTGTCAGCACAACCCTTACTGCTTTAACACTGTCAGCACAACACCCTCACTGTTCAACACTGTCAGCACAACCCTTACTGCTTTAACACTGTCAGCACAACACCCTTACTGCTTTAACACCATCAGCACAACACCCTCATTGCTTTAACACCGTCAGCAGCACAACACCCTTACTGTTTTAACACCATCAGCACAACACCCTTACTGCTTTTAACACTGTCAGCACAACACCCTCACTGCTTTAACACCGTCAGCACAACACCCTCACTGCTTTAACACTGTCAGCACAACACCCTCACTGTGTTAACACTGTCAGCACAACACCCTCACTGCTTTAACACTGACAGCACATCACCCTCATTGCTTTAACACTGTCAGCACAACACCCTCATTGCTTTAACACTGACAGCACAACACCCTCACTGCTCAACACTGTCAACACAACAACTCATTGTGTTTTAACAGTCAGCACAACACCTCTTATTGCTTTATCACTGTCAACACAACACCCTCACTGTGTTAACACTGTCAGCACAACACCCTTACTGCTTTAACACTGTAAGCACAACACCCTCATTGCTTTAACACTGTCAACACAGCACCCTCATTGCTTTAACACAACCAGTGTAATAACAGGGTTGATTACGTTCAAGAACAGCCAAAAACGTTTTTTTCCCATATGCATTTAATTAAGCTGGATTCACTGTTATTTTCCTAATTTTTTTTTTTCTACATCCCGTTCTTAGAGGGCCATGAGTGCAGCCTTCAGGGCCAATAACCTATCACCAGACACAAAAAACAACAGCTGTCATGAAAAGAAATTAAAAAAAAAAAAAAAAAAAACAAAACCAAAACCAAAGAAAGAAAGAAACCAATGCTGCCATTATGTGGCCACTGATATTCTCTTGAAAGGAGCTGTGTCAACACAAAGATGCTAGAAAACTTCTTGGACTGTTTGTTCATCTTCACATTAAACTAGTCAGTAATGGAGAACATGTGTCTTGACCTAATCTAAAACATTTGTCATCTTAAGATCACTTTAAAACATATTGTGTAAACCAGGAATTTCTATCTGGATAAATGATAAGAGTTTCAGTGTAGAATTCAGTGTTTGTTGGCATAAATCAGGTTATCATGTTATACCCACTCAGGCAAAGTCCCTTCTTCACTGAACCAACTTCCAGACTGTGAACCTACCAGTTTGCTACGTTCATGATCTCTACAATCCTTGTTCTTAACTGCTCGATCTACTGGTTTGCAATCAAAGATCAAGTATGCTTGCGATTCTTGCCAATCCTAAGTTCGCAGAGTAAACAGATTGTTAAACATACTGGGAACTGTCTGGGGAAACAACCATTATGAAAACGCTTCTGCAACAGAAATCAATTTACGACAAGTCAAAGAACTCTCCTGTGATGGAAATCAGTTTGTGGTTGGTTGACGTCAATTTGTGTTTTCTTTCATTAAAAAAAAAAAAAAAAAAAAAAAAAAAAAAATTCAATCAGTGCAACTACAACACTCATGTCCACACATACATTAAATTTTCGACAAAGAGACTTAAAATGCATTTCACAGCTTGTTCAAAACAGTTCAAACCAAGCTCCGTGTGCCTAAAAACTTCAGTATACCTCAATCTAGCTGTAGCAAGCAGTAGTTTTGTGAGTTGTGTTACCTCTTTAAGTAAAAAAAAAAAAAGTTGAATCTTCAAATCAGCCAGTTGTTCCTCATACTAAGGCAAGGCAATGTTGCTTATAGCCCAGCTGACCGCAAAGGGCCATATCAGGGCTGTCACTGCACTGAAGACAACTCACCAGTCATTACTTAAATTAAAAAAAAAAAAAAAAGCTCATTCACACAACCCTTTAAAACACACCTTCTAAAAACACATCGGAGATTTTGTTAAAGATCTTTCCTCCGTAAAATCTTAGATCAGATGAAAAATGTTAATCTCCCTCAGAAATTCAAAGATCATGTCAGGTGGGGCGTCTCTGAACAGGGTTTTCATGGAGTCTGCTGTACAGTGTGTATGTCTCGCATCATGCAAGTCCCAACACCCTGTACCCACCAGACCCTGCACACCTGATGCAGATGAGACAGACAGAGGCTCCCTTACCTTCACAGGCGCACATGTGTCCGCAGGGCCGGAAGAGAACGGAGGCTTGTTTGTCAGAACACACCACACACTCCTCTATCTGCTCACACACACATCAAACATCACACACATGCCTTGTTTCACAGGTTACCAATCATTATCAATCAAAATTCTTCTCCTTACTCTTCTTGTTCTTCTTCTCATTACTTATATTAGCATTTGTGTAGTTATAGTTATTTTCATTGCTGCCATGAACATATCATTGTAATTATTCACTCATTCTCCTCCTCCCTCACCTTCTGTTATTATTGTAATTATCATTACAACAATTACTATTATCATTATAGTATAGTTAGTATTATTATCGTAGGATTACATTACCATTATCATTATTATTGTTATCATTGCCATCATCATCATCATCATTATCATTATTGTGTTTCATTACTTTATCATCGTTATTTTAACCCAATATTGTCTCCTCTTCAACCTCGGTTCAATTCTGTAGTTTACTATTTTTACCCCAGACCAAATGTTTTGTTAGTTTAACCCTATATTGTCTCCTCTTCAACCTCAGTTCAATTCCGTAGTTTTACTATTTCACCCAAGACCAAATGTTTTGTTAGTTTAACCCTATATTGTTTCCTCTTCAACTTCAGTTCAATTTTGTAGTTTTACTATTTTATATCCAAGACCAAATCTTGCATCCAAATTGAAGAGATAAGCGACTGTCTGTTCATCCTTTGTTTCCATTGTCTTGAGTGCTGATTGTCTTGTCTGAAAAAAAAAAAACGACAACAAAAAAAAAAAACCAATAAAAACCATCAAAAGAAAGATACTAATCATGAAAGTCTATGAACAAATAAAGGGTTTTAGTTTTGTAGGGTACTTGATGACCAACATCATCATAAAAAAAAAAAACATGAAGAAAAATCTTCTGGTACAGGAACAACACTCAAATTATACTCAAGGTTGCTGTCCAACTGCATAGTAACACACTGTTTAATTTCAGCAGAAGTACCAACAGTACACACATGATTGAGAGTATATTCACACATGTATGTGTGTGTGTGTGTGTGTGTGTGTGTGTGTGTGTGTGTGTGTGTGTGTGTGTGTGTGTGTGCGTGTGAGTGTTTGTTTGTGAGTGTACATACATGTGTACATGTTTGTCAATCTGAGCACATGCAACACATGTGTACTGTCTCTGTCTGTATGTGTACAGGTGTGTGTGAGTACATACATATGTATTATTTATATATCTGTGTGTGTGTGTGTGTGTGTGTGTGTGTGTGTGTGTGTGTGTGTGTGTGTGTGTGTGTGCATGTGTGTGTGTGACTGCATGTGTGTGTGTGTGTGTGTGTGTGTGTGTGTGTGTGTGTGTATGTGTGTGTGTGTATGCATGCATGCGAGTGCGTTATCTACTTTAACATCTTCTCATTTTCAAAGTGCCATCAGACAAAAGATAAAAAAAAAAAACCCATAATAATTCTTTTTTCAAAAGTCTCCCTGCAGCAAACTAAGAAGTATTCTTTGGAGATCAGCCCCCTGGATGGCCATGACCACCCGAGAGGCCCCCAGCAGCAGGGCGGAGGACTGTGTCTGTACCTTGGTTCGCGACTGCACGGGCTCCTTGCACATCAGGCACTTCTTGACGCGGGGGGAACACAGGGAGCAGGTGCAGATGTGGCAGCAGGGCCCGAACAGCGTGTCGCGCTTCATGTCCGAGCACACCATGCACTCCTCCAGGGACTCCTGGTCGTTGCGGATGATGGCTGCGTTGGGGGCCTGCATGCTGGGGCTGTCAGCAGACGTCATACAGACACACAGCCCAATGACATGGACATGGAAAGGAGCATTTTTGATCAAAACATAAACACCCCTATCATCTAACCAAAAAAGGGGGGATGAAAACAATCATGAAAACAGTGTGACCATGTGGGGACAAAAACATGCATGCCACAACATCATCTTGGCAATTAAAGATGTTCTTGAAACTTCAGTTACAGGTGTCCGGTTCACTTCTTTCCCACCTCTCTCTTCCCTTACACACACACAGACACACACACCTCACGCACACTCACACACACACACACACACACACATGCACACACACACACACACACACACGCACACACATGCACGCACACACACACACACACACACACACACACACACCTACACACCTCATGCACTCTCTCACACACACACACACACACACACACACACACAACACACACCTCATGCACACACTCTCACACACACACACACACAAGAAAAAGAAAGGAGTGGTAGTTGAAGTGGTACAGTCTAACTGATAAACTGGCAGCTTCCCCATTTGTTCAGACATGTTTGTTTTGTAGAAACCAGCATCTTCTCCCTCCAACCAACAGTTTTTTCCTGCTGTCACAAAGGTCGAACACTGACAGACTGCCTCCCACCCCACCCCCCCCTCTCCCCAAGTCATCAGCTTGAGACCCTCTGTAAACCAAAACAGAAAAAAAATCTCAGAAGACCCTGCCCCCCCCCCTCAAGTACACCCCCCCCCCCCCTCCTAAAAGAACAGACTGTTGACCTGTGTCATTCCTCATGAACACCCCTCTTCCTAAAAGAACAGACTGTTGACCTGTGCCATTCCTCATGAACACCCCCCTCCTAAAAGAACAGACTGCTGATCTGTGCCATTCCCCATGAACACCCCCCTTCCTAAAAGAACAGACTGTTGACCTGTGCCATTCCTCATGAACACCCCCCCTCCTAAAAGAACAGACTGCTGACCTGTGTCATTCCTCATGAACACCCCCCTTCCTAAAAGAACAGACTGCTGACCTGTGTCATTCCTCATGAACACCCCCCTTCCTAAAAGAACAGACTGCTGATCTGTGCCATTCCCCATGAACACCCCCCTTCCTAAAAGAACAGACTGTTTGACCTGTGCCATTCCTCATGAACACCCCCCTCCTAAAAGAACAGACTGCTGACCTGTGTCATTCCTCATGAACACCACCCCCTTCTAAAAGAACAGACTGCTGACCTGTGTCATTCCCCATGAACACCCCCTTCCTAAAAGAAACAGACTGTTGACCTGTGTCATTCCTCATGAACACCCCTTCCTAAAAGAACAGACTGTTGACCTGTGCCATTCCCCATGAACACCCCCCTTCCTAAAAGAACAGACTGTTGACCTGTGTCATTCCTCCTGAATGAACCCCCCTTCCTAAAAGAACAGACTGTGTGACCTGTGTCATTCCCCATGAACACCCCCCTCCTAAAAGAACACAGACTGTTGACCTGTGCCTTCCTCATGAAACACCCCCCCCTCCTAAAAGAACAGACTGTTGACCTGTGTCATTCCTCATGAACACCCCCCCCTCCTAAAGAACAGACTGTTGACCTGTCATTCCTCATGAAACCCCCCCCTCCTAAAAGAACAGATTGTTGACCTGTGTCATTCCTCATGAACACCTCCCTTCCTAAAAGAACAGACTGTTGACCTGTGTCATTCCCCATGAACACCCCCTTTCTAAAAGAACAGACTGTTGACCTGTGCCATTCCTCATGAACACCCCCCTTCCTAAAAGAACAGACTGTTGACCTGTGTCATTCCCCATGAACACCCCCCTTTCTAAAAGAACAGACTGTTGACCTGTGCCATTCCTCATGAAACACCCCCCCTTCCTAAAAGAACAGACTGTTGACCTGTGTCATTCCCCATGAACACCCCCTTTCTAAAAGAACAGACTGTTGACCCTGTGCCATTCCTCATGAACACCCCCCCCCCTCCTAAAAGAACAGACTGTTGACCTGTGTCATTCCTCATGAACACCCCCCTTCCTAAAAGAACAGACTGTTGAAAGGGAGGTGGGTGAGGGGTGTCCCACCTGTTCCTCTCTTTGTGGCACTTGGCCAGGGCCTTGCACAGGGTTGGGGTCTGGGCAGAGGTCCAGGGGGGTCTGACCCTTCTTGTTCTTCAGGTTCAGGTCCGCCCCGTTGGCTGCCAAGAAGCAGGCGATGGAAGCGCTGGACTTCTTGTCTGCTCCTGGCGTTCAAGACCCATCAGCAACTGCAATCAAAAGAAACAAACCACACAGGAGATTGATCAACTGCACACTGAGGGAATTGTGTGAATCAATTGCGTTGTCAAGACTGCTTGTTGGCATAAACATGAGATTTTCGATAAACTTGAAACAGCTTTGAGTCCTTTGACTTGTGTGCTGAGGAGCAGACTTGTCCATGAGAGACTGCCGCCTCTTTGTGATGGGATGGAACAGACAGGTCTGCTCACCAGTACATCACTGTCTGTCTAGCCCTCTTTTCTATGGGAGAGCCTAAGTCTAGTCAGGTGAAGAGTGGCCCTTTTTCAGCGTCATCAGTACAACATTTAGTTACTCTCCTTCGCATCTCTACTCTCGGATCTGCTGTCACCAAACTTGGGGCAACCAGGGGACTATATAAATCAAAACAATGTAGACTTCAACAATTGAAAAGATTTCTTTCACACACACACACACACACACACACACACACACACACACATACACCACACATGCAAAAGCAAACAAAATACCGCTCTCCCATGAATAGGATAGGAAAGGAGGCTTAACCCTCTGGTTACATATGAAATCAAGGTGTAAAGCACAGAAAAAAAAACCCAGTAAAATGTAAACATCATCCTGGAGAGGGGCATGACTCCAAACATGTTGAAGCCCCTTCCCACCACACTCATGAAGTCTTTCTCCCATACACTTTTGACTTTCTTGCCACAGCCTTCCCTCCAGCATTCTGTCAATGGTGAATTCACAGGCCTCCAAATTCAATCCTCTTTACATCCTGACCCTGCAAACAACTCTGTCAAACTGACTTCTTCAGATTCTGACAAACAACTCTGTCCAGCTGACCTCTTTACATACTGACCCTGCAAAACTACTCTGTCCACTGACCTCTTTACATACTGACCCTGCAAACAACTCTGTCAAACTGACTTCTTCAGATTCTGACAAACTACTCTGTCAAACTGACTTCTTTACATACTGACCCTGCAAAACAACTGTCAAACTGACTTCTTCAGATTCTGACAAACAACTCTGTCCAGCTGACTTCCTTACATACCAACTTTGCCAACAACTCTTCTGAACTCATTTCTGTATACATCTATCAAAGCATATGCACAGGCACTTTTGCATTTATTTGTGACTGTTGCTTGTGCAGATAGTAATTGTACTTGAGTGGAAATGTAATGACCTGTATAACACTGAATGCGCGCCTATGACATAAAATAATTGTTTATAAAAGATAGTGGCTGTACAGAAAAGGATGAATGTATGTCCTACCATTGCTGCTGCCGGAAATACAACTGCAATAACACAGATATTTTTGTATTTCTGAGATTTTCAGTAGACTATAAGAGCGGGCCAAGGGGCATAACTTAGCCAAGTCCCAATCAATTATCCTAAAAATAAACATGCTGTAATTAAAATATCTGTACCGTAACTCAGCTTGCAGTATATCTTGTGGGATGAATAATCAGTTTTTTTTGTCTCCTGTAAAAATTTGATTTTCAAACTCATGGCAGTTGTATTTCCTGGCAGCGAATTATGTTCTTTCATATGTCAATTATTTTTCTGACATTCTTTATGCTTTTGTGTTTTTTTGGATTCATACTATACTTATCCTTTCTATTCCATGGTCATGAATTATATAATATATTCACATTTCCACACACACATTAACAGTAACTGAAACCCAGTAATCAACACAATCATCACACACTGGAAGACTCAGAAATTAGTTTTTGTCCATTAACAAGAAAGTGCACAGATCATGACATGAATACTTTTACATGAATACTAATTTGTTAATGTGACTGAAAAACAACATTTTCTTTTAACAAAAAAAAATGAAGAAGATCTGATCAACTGTTACCAACTTACCTGTAAGGGGCATACACACAAACAAGCTAAACAAGTTAACATACATTAGGTTTCAGTTTAAATTCCAATAACTAACGGCCACAGGGACAGTAAATTGTCAGAAAAACACTGTGTCCAGGGTTATGGCACAAAGGAAGACTATACCCATCGCTCTCATTCCCCCGCCTTCACTTCCCTGTGGCACTGGATCTGGAACCTGTTTACTGCTGGGTGGACAGGATGAATATTAAAACTAAAAATAATTTACCTCCATGAGTAGGTCAAACATACAACAATCAGTTCCATGGCTTAATCCTCTAACCAATCACCCACAGAAAACAAGGAGACAGGGACCAAACAACACAACCTGCTCCTGATGAACATGCCGCAAGCAAACAGGACAAACGTTATACACAGTACATCAAACCAATATGACGATGACAAAGGGTCAGCGGAGGAGGAGTGAGCGAGAGGGGGGGGGTCTGACCTTGCCGACGTCCTGCATGTCCTGCAGCTGTCTGAGCTGGGACAGGGTGTGGTGCCTCAGGGCTTCGTGCAGCGCCGTGTCCCCGTCCTTGTCGGCGATGTCAGGTTACAACCCTCACGCACCAGCAGCTGCAGCCACACACAACAACACTGCATTGTGGGCCATGGTGTTGTCGTGTGTGTTTCTGATGGCTAAAGTGTGTCGAGTCAAGGCAAGTCGAAAGTTTCTTTGATAAGGGTTTGAGAATAAGTTTGAAAGGCTTTTCTTTCTTTCTTTCTTTTTTTTCTTCTTTTTTTTTTCATTTTCCCCCCCCCCCCCCCCCCCCCCCCCCCCCCCCCCCCCATCTTACCAGTACTGATGTTAAAAGTTCTGTTTTTCACTTGTGTGTTTGAGTGTCTGAGTGTGTGAGTGTGTGTGTGTGTGTGTGTGTGTGTGTGTGTGTGTGTGTGTGTGTGTGTGTGTGTGTGTGTGTGTGTGAGTGTGTGTGTGTGTGTGTGTGTGTGTGTGTGTGTGTGTGCACAGCATACCCGAACAATCTGTGTATGTTTTCGTCGCTCCACAGCCAGATGCAAAGGCGTCTGCAGATTGACATTCTGTATGTCCATGTTGGCCTTGCCCTGCACACATCACCAATGGCAGCCGCTGTAACAGTGATGATGATGATAACGATAAAGATGCTCAAGACTAGCTGTTTTCCAACAGCCTGACTTCACACTAAGTGGAAAAAACATCACAATCAATGTCGTTTGCACTGAAATCTGGAGGAAACGTCACACAATTCATTATGACAATCAGAAATGAGGAAGAAAATAAAGAAGAGAGACAGGGGGTAATATCACTCTGAACCAAGTGATCCACAGTAATGCAGTACAGCCCTTGAGAGCAGTCAGCAACACAGAGACGAAAGGAGCTGGATATTGGAGCATGTCTGTCTAGATGTGCAGTAATCCCTCTGCTTCATTATCTCAGAGCGGGCCAATGATTATCTGTACGCTCAAGAGTCAATGTGGTCAATCCATTGCTGCTGAAACCACACAGTAACTTTTTTTGTTAAACACCATCTGAATTCTCATGCCATGACAACAACAACAAAAATCATGATAATCCATTTCTGTTTTCCTTCCTCATGTTGCTACTTCATATTCTGCGTGCTCAATGGCATTATTCTCACTCACAACGACTGTCCTGCACAATAACAACACCCAGGACAACTTGTCGGGGTCCCATCACTTGCAGTTCACACAGGTCATCAACGCCAGGCTTACAGGAGGCCATCCACCGAGAAGAGATCCTGCCATACAGTTATGTCATATCTATAGTGTTCAGTAGAGCTGAATGTGGCTCAACATAAGCAAAATTCCCTTTGCTAAGCCTGCTGCTGATGAAAAGGGAGAAAACAGCTCATAAGGAGAAAATCTACAAAGAGAGTTTTGCTTCCCTTGAGGCTCTCTACATGGAACGTACATACACTATACAGTATTGCATACGATGGCTACTTTGCGCTGGGCGAAGTCGTCAGGCTTAAATATCCTGAATTCCACCACAAATGTAAAATTATTTTATTTCCCTTATGTGCAACTGGCAAAGCAATTACACTGCTTTACTGTTCATGATTTCATGACAAGATGGATGCAGGTTTTTTCACAGAATGGTTTCATGTCATAACCTGGCTGACCTCTAACAGTTTGATGACCTCACATCAGTCCAATACTTTCAGGAGGGTGGGGAGGTGGGAGAAGTTACCCTTGTACACAGGAGAGAGAAAGCAAAGGACAGATGTTAGGATCGCAGAGAAACACTTCACTGTTTCATCCGTGCATCTTCTGAACTACCAAGATGGCAGATCTGCGGCTGAAACATGGGAAGACAACTATTCCGGTTCCAAGCAAATTCCCGTATACCACAGTTCTTTCCCTTGTCTCTAAGCTTCACTGAAACTGGTACCTCAACCCTTGCAAGTTGCATTGCTCCTCACTGTCACAACAACAAACAGGAACAGAGTGAAGGAAAATGAATGAAGACAAAAGAAAAAGAAAGAAAAAAGGGAAAAAAAAGAATATGAAGAAGAACAAAAGACAATGAAAGATAGACGAAGTAATAAACAAAATTCTTTCACTTCTGTCGTACATGTCAACTGAAAGAAAGATGGCAAGCTCATTTATCTGTTCACCCATGATGATAAGAAATGAATAAATCTGATGATCAAAGACCCTCAATAAATCTGACGCAGTATGGGTGCAGACACGTGGTGAGTGAGTTACCTGGTGGACAAGCAGTTCAGCCACCTCCACATGGTTGTTGAGGGAGGCCAGGTGCAGGGCCGTGTACCCATCATCCTTCTTCTCATCCACTATCCACGGTCTCGGCAGCTTGGACAGCAAGATGCGCATGGCACTGCACACACAGAGACATGCTCTTTGAACAAATACACAATAACCTTTATTTTTTAACAAACGAATAGTTATTTCAAAACAACGATCAAAGCTCATCATGAAACAGAAATAAAGTGTTCATTATGTGAGAAAATATCATGAAGTACCACAGACAACATAATCTAATTTGTAGGATGGTAAGTTGTCCTTTGAGTGGAAACCACACTGCCAACTGAATCCATAAAGACAGTGTGGGGGTCTGTCTTCACTATTTCAGTGCAGTTCTAGAAGCAAAGTGACCATGGGTTAAAACTGATATATGCCAGCAAAAGCAGAATAACTGGGCCACCAAACTAATAGAACAAACAAATTGCAAAACAGTAACAACATGTTTCGACCTACTGGTGTTCTTCAGGTTGGACAGGTAACACTCAAAGAAAACAAAGGACGAACTAACAATCACTGTTTGTCCTTTGTTTTATGGTTTTTAGTGTTATTCGTTGTATGGTTGCTCAGTTACTCTTACTTTTGCCATAAGTTCTGCAGAGAATTAAATCAAACACTTTGTAATGAACGAAGAAGGAAAATAGAAACCCAGCATCACCAGAAACAGAACACAGTGGAATTCAAACCCACACAAGCATGGACAACACAAGCCAGATTCAGGTTTATGCGAGCAGAGTTTGCTTTCCCAACTGACTCTCTATTCATGCGTTAAAACTCAATGCTTAATATAACAATCATTTTAATACAAACTCTCAGGTACAAGAAAAAACTTTTTCAGTTCCCCCAAAACATTGGAAACTGAATACAGAACAGCTGTTTCACAGCTGACACTGGCATAGTTTTCAGCCGGGCGCTCCCTATACAAACTTTTTTTCAGAAAGTATTTGAGTGCCACACTTCTAAACAACAGCTAGTTTCACAGTTACTCTCTTAAAACGATAGTTACTTCTCACCCAAGAACCATTTTCATCACACTGTTTGTTCATCCTCACCACCAGTTTTTGAAGCAAAAGGAAAAGGCTCATAGTTTTTTACAAACTGTGATGACTACTCTTGTTCCTGCCACAGCCTTCAGTCTTCCATTATTGTTTCATGTATCTGTGCATACATATAACATTGATGTTGAGTCTCCCTGTAGTATCACCACTAAAATGGCACTGGAGGACATAATGAGTGAAAGGGCTGCCAGCACTTCCGCAGTGTTACCTGAACACCAGTGCATCAGTCTATCACTCTTACAGTTGCTGTGGCCGTATTGTGTGCTAGGCTCCATTCAGGTCTTCTGACGCCCACTTTTCAGGGTTAGCGTAACTTGGACAAACCACAAAGGGCGATTTCTGGGCTGTCGGGTCATGTGTACCTTTCGCGCCCAGAACAAGACCAGTGATGACTTTGCACCTAGAGTGTTTTCAGTCCAGCTGACCCATCTAACATGTAAACTGGTCGATGGGCAAGCTAATGACAGTGACTGTGGAATACACACTGGGAACCGTGACATGTGCGGGCCAAAACGAGCTGGGCTGCTGGTTACTCCCCCCCCCCCCCCCCCCCCCCTCCCTCCCAGGATGACTGAAGACAGAGAACATCTTAGATCCCTCACTGGCCAAACATCTGTCACCATTCCCCGATCATCTTTTAGTCCCAGGACAATGATGACGATGGCTAAGGCAAGGCTACCTCTGACTGATACAGTCACATGGTCTTTGAGACCCCGAACTTCAACAGACCCAATCATCATCCTGATTCTGACAAGACAAGCACGTGTGGCAGAGTGAGGATTGATGGGGGTTAGGAAAGACAGGATGCATGGGACCTGCAATAAATCAATACTTTCGTTCTCTTCCTTTTTCTTTTTCTTTTCTGTTTTTTTTTTTTTTTTTTTTTTGTGCTTCATTTCTATTGTCCCCCCCCCCCCCTTGTGTCTCTTCTCTCTCTCAAAATTAATAAATCATAAAAAAAAAAATTGTAAGTACTTCCATACTAAAGTTTGAAAACAGCTCCCCCCCCCCCCCCCACCTGTACATCCTAAAGCATTAGTAAGGGAAGAAAGAGTACTGTGGTGAGGTCTTTAACATTAAACGTCATGCTCACTGAGCTGAAACTTTCTGTCTCTGTCACACTTAACGCTGGAAGAAAATTATCTACGGTACCACTGACTCTTCAGTCCCACAAACTAAACCTGTCTTCAGGAATGCTTCTGAACTATGCGTCTGGTCTGGTGAATTCATCATAACATTAAACTACAGAGAGAGAGAGAGGGAGAGAGGGAGAGAGAGAGGGGGGGGGGAGAGAGGGATGGAGAGAGAGAGAGGGCTGGGGGTAGGATGAGGAAGATGTAGCTTCATAAAGCATATGGGCTATTGAATTTTCAGCACATGGAGCAAGGCTTCAGCTCCCTGCTCTGTCAGTCTTCTGTTTCATTTCTCTTTGCTGTGAGCCGCCCTGGCAAGGGTCCCAAAGGGTGGGGCAGTGTAGTGGGCCTAGAGAGGATTATGCCATGGCAGCAAAATGCTGAGATACAAAGGAAAAAACCCGGTAGAATTAACGTGCATACCATGAATACCCTAAACCTTGCAGTAATAGACATACGATAGTCACACACACACACACACACACACACACACACACACACACACACACACACACACACACACACATCGCGCGCGCAAACACACACACAGTGTCTGAGTGACGAGGATTACGTACAAAAGCGAGCAAGCGAGTGAGCGAGCAAGAGACAGAGAGAGAGAGAGAGAGAGAGAGAGAGAGAGAGAGACGGACAGAGAGAGAGGGAGAGAGCAAGGTGAGAGAGAGAGAGAGAGAGAGGGACAGAGAGAGGGAGAGAGCAAGGTGAGAGAGAGAGAGAGAGAGAGAGAGAGAGAGAGAGAGAGAGAGAGAGAGAGAGAGAGAGAGAGAGAGAGAGAGTTGTACACAGAATGGTGCAGGGATTGAGCAATTTGAGGGTAGAAGCAAAAACTTGCTTTTCATGACGAACGTTCTGTGTGGCAGAGCAACAGTCTACGCAGGTGCTGCAATCCTATGGAGCCAGCACTCTTCCTCTTTCGAGTCTTGCATGGAAGGTTTCTAGTGGGTCTGGCAGCGGTAGGTAGGTAGGTAAGTCATATGAGAGTGTGTGTGTGTGTGTGTGTGTGTGTGTGTGTGTGTGTGTGTGTGTGTGCGCGCGCGCGCGCGCGCGCGCGTGTGTGTGTGTGCTTGCTGGCAGCATTCCTGGCTTAGAGGGTGGAAGGGAGAGTGGAGAGAAGGGAGTGTGATGGGAGGAGGGACGGAAGAAGTGAGAGGGAGGTGGGGGGGGGGGGGGGGGGGGCAGGAGTTTTAAAGTATGGCAGATGTGTAATGCGCTGATATGCGGTGTGGTGGTGCTCTCGCCTTGATGAGGAGTCTGGAATGGCATGTTTCACTGCTGGTGAGCATCCCCACCCCTCTCAACACCCCCCCCCCCCCCCCCCCCTTCTCTCACTGATCGTCTCCAGTGTGTGTGTGTGTGTGTGTGTGTGTGTGTGTGTGTGCGCGCGCGCGCGCGCGTGCGTGTATGTGTGTGACACACACACACACAAACACACACGCACCAACGTAGAATGGGGGGGGGGGGGGGGGGGGGGGGGGAGGAGTTGGGAGAGAGGAGCGGGGAGGCGGATGTATATTTTGTCCCTTCCCCCCACCTCCCTTTATCCCCCGCGCCTCCCCTCTCCCTCCAACAGGTCAAGAACCAGTCTAAAACAGTCTTCGCAGACCCCCTTTCTCTAGACACTACCAGAGAACCCTTTCTACTTTCTCTGATAGGCCTGCCACCGATTGACGCTCTAGATACCACCAGAGAACCCTTTCTACTTTCTACTTTGATGATAGGCCTGCCACCGATTGACGCTCTAGATACCACCAGAGAACCCTTTCTACTTTCTCTGATAGGCCTGCCACCGATTGACGCTCTACATACCACCAGAGAACCCTTTCTACTTTCTCGCTAGGCCTACACCGATTGACGCGCTCTACATATCACCAGAGAGCTCTAGATACCGTCAGAGAGCTCTAGATACCACCAGAGAGCTCTAGATACCACCAGAGAACCCTTTCTACTTTCTCTGATAGGCCTGCCACCGATTGATGCTCTCATGGACTGAATAACAGCCACACTGCCTCCAACGATGACTGAGGGTGAGACTTCAACATCGGATGCTGTCCAGTGCGCTTCTGGAGAGGAAACAGACCATACTAACAAACAACAACAAAAATCGAAGCCGATCGCATGACACGTCCGTGTCTGAATGAAGATGATGTGTGTGCATGGAATGGGGGAAAGGGGAGAGTAGCGGGAGGGGTAGGGAGGGCGAGGAGGTGTGTGGGGAAGTTCTGGTACTCAGACCACCATCCTCCCCCTCAAAACATACCGAGATAGCTTCTCGGAGATATGGCTGCAGGAGACTTTTTTTTTTTTTTTTTTTTTTTTTTTTAAATGTGGGAGGGGTCGGGGTAAGGGAGGCGAATCCCCCACCTTCTCACCCCACTCCCCTTAACCCCAACAGCGGAGTAACCTGTGGATCTCTGCAGGCAAGCGACCCCGGGACCTCCTGTCTTCGGTCTGGACGTCCGCCGCTCGCCAGCAACAGTGGTACAGACCTTGCTACTCTGCATCAAAATTTCTCCTCCTTTTTTTTTCTTTTTTTTTCATGTAAGGACAGTCTTCTTTCTGTGGAAATGTCTCAAACTCCTATTTCTCCCCCACCGTCCCCATTCCCACTTCGTATTCACTAACAATCAGAGTTCCTAATTCATGCCACATTAATGTTTACACCAAATGCTCAAGACGAATACAGCAAAGCCGCGCTGAATGAGCCAGGTATTTTGCTTAATTTTCCTCAAACACAAGACGAATACAGCAAAAAAAAAAAAAAAAAAAAAACCGTTGAAAAAAAAAATCTAAAATGCAACAAGAAGTTAATACAGAAGCCTCGAAAGTAAATACCACTGCAACATCATAGCGTAG
>JADBJO010000168.1:377500-387500 GCA_016801955.1 Conus betulinus
AAGAATTTCTCTTATTTTTGACGCCCAGCAGTCCTTACCATTCCTGTCCAATTCCATTAACATTAGATACGCCTTATAAGGCAACCGATCAGGGTTCATATGTAACACCTTTAACCACTATCTCATGGAATTCGTGCATGAGTTAACAGAAAGCGGATATCTACCCAGGTCACCATATACACCGTCTTATTTGGAGTCTTGACTGGAACGCCTAAAAATCTTTTACACGCCAACATATGAACTTTATCGATATGTTCTAATCTATTTAATACCCATATTTCGGATGAATATAATAAAATGGGTTGGATATTCACGTCAAATATTTTGAAAAAGGTTTGTTCATTTCTTTAAATTTACTGAAAGTCCTGTTTAACTGAACCACTGCTTTCTTTCCTTTTGTAACCAAGTGATCAGTTTCCCTTTTTTAATCATTGTTGTAAAATTGAAACCCAGGTAACACATAACTATTTACCACTTCTAACTTGGAGAGAGAGAGAGAGAGAGAGAGAGAGAGAGAGAGAGAGAGAGAGAGAGAGAGAGCGAGAGAGAGAGAGAGAGAGAGAGAGAGCTCGTGCACTCATACAGAGAGAGAGAGACAGACAGACAGACAGACAGACACACACACAGACTGACAAACAGACAGACAGACAAACAGACAGTTGTAGGTTCTCTTCCATGGAGTCCCGGGGGGGTGGGGGGGGGGGGGGGGGGGGGGGGGCTGAACAGAAAACCTGCAAGGTGAAGAAGACAGATCCCGCTCATCCCTCCCCTAGCCCCTCAATCTATGCAGAACTGTGTCGGTCTTTCTGTCCACAACAAAGCAACTCCCCCCTCCTCCTCCTCCTCCCCCCCCCCCCCCCCCCCCCCCCCTTCCAAGCCCAGCCCAGCCCAGCTCAGCGCACCTGAGGGGAATCCGTTTAATTGTCTGACTGCACAAGTGTGTGATTGTCAGTCAACGAGACAGCGGCAGGTCACTCAGCTAGTCTGTTAGAGAGGCAGCGGGACACTCAGCTGGTCTCGGTCTGTTCCCCCCCCCCCCCCCCCCCTTCCGCACCCTCCATTCCCCGTCCTACATTCCCGTCCACAACACACAACACACACACACACACAATTTGATTATTGGAACGGACTCCACGGGATTTATTTTCCGATTCGAAGCCACTGAGAGAACGCGACACGGTAAACCACTCTGTTCAATCATGAACCATCTCTACCTGAACCCCAGACCACGACCCCAGACCCTCCTCACCCCCCCCCCCCCCCCCCCCCTTTTTTTTTTTTTTTTTTTTCCTTCAAATCGAAAATCCTTGTATTTGCTCTTTTACTTTCACATTCAGTCAGTCATTCAGTTTTTATTTACAAAACTGTACTCTCTATCAGAATCAAGTACGGATTCTCTACACGTTTACCCACTTTTTGATGTAGATCATATGATACCGATTCGCAAGTCCTTTAATTAAAGCGCAAGCCCATAATGATCGAATCTGAATGTGTCTTAATGTTGATGATTTTGTGTTTAAAAAGCATAGGGTTCGTGATGATGCCCTCCCTCCCTCCCTCTCTCTCTCTCTCTCTCTCCTCTCTCTGTATGAGTGTGTATGAGTGTGCATGCGCGCGCGCGCGCGTGTGTGTGTGAGTGCGTAAGTGCATGTGTGTGTGTGTGTGTGTGTGTGTGTGTGAGTGCGTGCGTGCATATGAATGTGTGTGTGTGTGTGTGAGAGAGAGAGAGAGAGAGAGAGTGAGTGTGTGTGTGTGTGTGTGTGTGTGTGTGTGTGTGTGTGTGATCAAAAGATGTCAAGAGTCCAATCAGAAGGGTGAGGGTATGGAGGGGTGGATGTGGTTGATGGTGGGAGATGGGAGGAGGAGGAGGGGAGGGAGGGGTGGGGGCCACCTGCAATGAGGCAGCTCACAACAGACCAGCGCTGCATCACACGTGGCAGTTCCATCATGTCAAGGCACTGTTGACAAAAAAAAAAAAAAAAAAAAGACTCGAGGGACACCTCCACAACCATCGCCGATCGCTTCCCTCTCACCGCTTGATTCATGAATATCTGAACATCTCCTCCACCACAGGCATGCCCCCCCCCCCCCCCCCCCCCCCCCCACACACACACACACACACACCAGGGCGCCGCCATAGTGAGGTCTGTATCATCAACCTGTCCGCGTTTCTTTACGGCTGGTAGAGACCCACTTCCTCTCTGTTAGACGTTACCCATCAATCCATCCATCCATCTACTGATGCTTTCTTGTGTGTTGACGGACTACTCGACAAACCAAGTATTCTCATTTTCGTGGCGATCGGTGGACGCTGGTCGTGGGATTCCCGGTGACGTACGTTTAAGAGATGCCAAGAAGCTGAATCACTTCCACGCAACCTGCCTCAGAAGTCAGTCAAACAGCAAAATGGCGCAACAAAATCACAGGCACAGGGGTCCTTGACCAAACAGACCTGCTGAGCATCCAAGCCGTCCTGATGCTGTCTCGGCTTCGATGGGCAGGTCACGTAGCTCGCATGCCAGATCACCGGCTATCCAAGAGACTCTTCTGTGGTGACTTGCAACAAGGAGTGCGTTTCTCGTGGATGCAAGAACAAAAAAAAACGCTTCAAAAACACACTCAAAACATCCTTGAAAAGTGCTTACCATCAACCCTGACACTTGGGAACAAACTACTATAGATCGAGCTAGATGGCGCAATTCTATCCACAAAGACGCCAATTTATGGGAAGAAAGGACAGCTGCAGTACAACAAAAGAGACGGACAAGGAAAAAAGCCCGCGCCAGCAATCAAGAGGAGGTCTCCCATATTCCCTGTCCAACCTGTCACCGCACATTCCGTGCACGCATCGGCTTCATCAGCCACCTGCGTATCCACAAATCATCATCCCCCCCCCCCCCCAACCCTAAGATGACTGAAGTGGTCCTCAAGGACTCGACGGACGAATAATACGATGTTTGTGAGGTCCAAAGAGAAAACGACCCACTGCTTTGGCTTTCACCCGAGCAGCATCTGTCGACTCAGCCTACCAGCACGGGCCTCACACCCTCCTTAGTTTTACTGGAAGCTAATTTGTTGACGTTGGCCGCCGTTACGGGTTGAAAACTTAACGCATGAAAAAAAGACAAAAGACCACTTCTCGGGGTCTGAGCATCACCACTGCCCACCTCTCTCTCTCTCTCTCTCTCTCTCTCTCTCTCTCTCTCTCTCTCTCTCTCTCTCCTCTCTCTCTCTCTATCAGCGGGCTTGACAATGGACTCAACAGTCGGCTTGGCTACAAACAACATTACTGCATTACACAGACAGACCAAATGGGTGTGCCTCGATAAGGTTTTTTTGTGTGTGTGCAGGGTAATATCCCATGCCCTAGACATGGATTCCTGGAGGACAAACAGTGGCAGTGATTAAAAAAACAAAAAAAGTCTGGCGGATTAGTGCTCAGCTGGCCCCTGGTGGGGACTGCTGGGGCAAAAACAGCAGCAGAAAGCAGCTGGCAGCCATCGTCCGCAGCATGCTGCTAACAGCCAGTCCTACACGGACCTGGAAGGACGTGGTGAACACGTGGCTGTACTTGTTGTTTGCATGCCGAAGACGGGGGGTTGGTGTGTGTGTGTGTGTGTGTGTGTGTGTGTGTGTGTGTGTGTGTGTGTGTGTGTGTGTGTGTGTGTGCGCGCGTTTGTGTGTGAGTATGCGCCTTTGTGAGTATGTGCATGTGTGCAAACATGCATGCGCGCGCCCGTGTTTGTGTGTGTCTGCGTATATTTGTGTTAGTATGCGTGTGCCTGCCTGCATGCATGTGTGCGTGCGTGCATGCGCACGCGCGTGCGTGTACATGAGTGTGTATGCGAGCGCACGTGCGTGCATGTGTGTATGTGTGTGCGCGCGCGTGCATGTAAGTGTGTGTGTGAGTGTATGCATATGTGTGTGTGTGTGTGTGTGTGTGTGTGTGTGTGTGTGTGTGTGTTTTGGGGTCATTTATTCATTTATCGGCCCTAACCATTTATGAAGTGTGTGTAAACACCATATTACACGTACATTTGACAGCCAAAACCCCACAAATGCAAGCATTGAGAAACAGACAGAAGATACACGCGCAATGAAAAAACCACACAAATGCAAGTATTATGAAACAAATACACACGCAAAAGATTGTTTTATGTGCGTGCGTGCGCGCGCGCGCGCGCGCGTGTGTGTGTGTGTGTGTGTGAGAGAGAGAGAGAGAGAGAGAGAGAGAGAGAGAGAGAGAGGGGGGGGAGGGGGAGAGAGAAGAGAGAATGAAAGGGACAGACAGACAGACAGACAGACAGAGACAGATTACAACGATTACGAACGTGACTTGCATGCATTTCATCATCTTCAGACTTTCTGCCACGGACAGCGAGTGTCTCTGCGTGTCCTGTCCTGTCTAAGCGGCGTGTGACCCAAGTGCTCTCTGTCTGCAGACACACCGAGTGCCGTTCTAGGATTAGCAGCGCGGCAGAGTGGCGCCACGTTCGCAGCCCTGTCCCTCCCCAGTGAGTTCCAAGTCTCTGAGGATGGTGCAGCCCAGGGATGGATGGCAGCGGCTTCTTCTTCTTCCAGTATTGATCAGCAAACTTCATCAGCTGAACGCTCTGCTCATTGTAAGGTCTCTTCCCCCCACCCCCCCTCCCCGGCGCTGCCTCTTTGCAGTTGCGCGCGCGCGTTTTTTTGTGTGTGTGTGTGTGTGTGTGTGTGTGTGTGTGTGTGTGTGTGTGTGTGTGTGTGTGTGTGTGTCAAGTCAAAATTATCTTTATTGAGGGTTAAAGAATAAGCTTTACAGCTTTTTTTCATCCTGCCCTTACAAAAAAAAAAAAATGGGGAAAAATAATTGAAGAAACCATCAAACAAAATGGATACGTGTGTGTGTGTGTGTGTGTGTGTGGGTGTGTGTGTGTGTGTGTGTGTGTGTGTGTGTGTGTGTGTGTGAGACACAGAGAGAGTGGGAGTGTGTGTGTACGTGCGTGCGCGTGTGTGTGTGTGCACGCTTGCGCGCGCGTGTGTGTGTGTGTGTGCACGCGCGCTCGCGAGCGCGCTTGCTTTCGTGTTGGACTGGGAGAGGGGGCAAATTTTAGTCAAGCACTCTTGAATCTCACATGCTAATAGACACAAAGCTCTATGATATCATTAGCCGTTTGTGCCTGCCTATCCATTCGATCGCAGTCAGTGAATGTTAACAATGACATGAACGCTGCATGCGACAAAATGATGGCGATGTCCTTTCCTAATCACCATGAGTAAGACAAAATGATGGCGATGTCCTTTCCTGATCACCATGAGTAAGACAAAACGATGGCGATGTCCTTTCCTGATCACCATGAGTAAGACAAAACGATGGCGATGTCCTTTCCTGATCACCATGAGTAAGACAAAACGATGGCGATGTCCTTTCCTGATCACCATGAGTAAGACAAAACGATGGCGATGTCCTTTCCTGATCACCATGAGTAAGACAAAAACGATGGCGATGTCCTTTCCTGATCACCATGAGTAAGACTCCGGACTGGGATTGAAGGAGGACTGAAGTCAGGCTGTGGACAGGAGCCAACCGATCTGGGGAGGAAGGGCAGGGGGATGGGGGTGGGGGAGGCGAGTGCCAACGCCGTGGTCACCGATCTTAAAACGTCAAACTGTCCAACTGAACGATGAATGACGTCACTGCAGCTGTTGTTTCCGCTGCTTGCGATTGGGGGGTGAAACCGAGAGGTGCCCATCTGTCTTGACTGCAGACAGATGGTATGGTGGGTGATCGTCCATCACTACAACCGTGCCTCTATCTAGCCTCTGATCAGAGTGCCGAGGTCAAGACGAACCTAAAGAGAGACGTCACCAGCGCCAGAAGAAGTCGTGGCCTTCAGATGTCAGCCTGTTCTTTCCAGTCAGCCCCCTGGAATCCCATTCACCGAATTTCAAGGAAAAGCGCAATGGGCGGGGGAAAAAATGATGTCACGGGATGTCACACTTCCTTCCACAAGTAACTTGAAGCTGCCCTCAACAACCACCCCCCCCATCCCATCTCACCCCCCCCCCCTTCTGATTCCCCAACCTCTCCATCCCTCCCTAGGGAGCTGTCCAAGATAGATGGCGTGCAGTTTGGGGTGGGGGGTGGTGGTGGTGGTGGGGGGTGGGTGGGTGGGGGGGGGGGGGGTAACGATGATGACGCAAGGCCAGCTGTGAGTCACTTCCCTTCCAATGCCAGGGCAGGTCCTATACTAGTAGTCGGGGGCTGGTGCCAGCGTGAAGTTCTACAGCTGTCCTTTTTCTCCCAGCCCCCCCCCCCCCCGCCTCCCCGATTGATTGATTAAGATGGCAGCGTCGTCCCTGTCACCTACAGTTGTTGCTGTCTGTTAGTACCCCACCCCTCCTCCTCCTCCCTTTCCCACCCCCTCCCCCACCAGATGCTGACGCAGCTGGTCTGGAGGAAGACGTTTCCAGTCTGTGTCACTCTTGCATGCCACACCTTCCTGCCCTGCCCTTCTCTGCCATGTGCTACTTTCACAACAAAGCTTCCACCCCACCCCCCCCCCCAACCCAACCCACCCCACCCCACCCCACCCCACCCGCCCCTCCAATACACATACTCCCCCCCCCCCCCCCCCAATGTCCATGACCAATAGGTGGTTGGAGAGGGAGGGGAGCAAGCAGTGAGAGGTTGAGAGGGGTGAGAGGGATGAAAGAAACGGAGAGAGAGGGGAGAGAGAGAGAGAGAGAGAGAGAGAGAGGGAGGGGGGGGGGTAGGGAAGGATTAGACCAATAAGACAGAAGACAAGGACCACCCGATGCGTAATTGACAAACACAGTGAGAGCGAGAAACGGGAGGGGTGAGGGGGGGTGGGGGGGCGGAAAGACAGAGAGAGGGAGGGAGGGAGAGAAGAGAAGGGAAGGACTAGACCAATAAGACACGAGAGACAAGGACCACCCGATGCGTAATTGACAAACACAGTGAGAGCGAGAAACGGGAGGGGGTGATAGGGGGGGGGGGGGGAAAGACAGAGAGGGAGGGAGGGAGGGAGGGAGGGAAAGAGAGAAGGGAAGGACTAGACCAATAAGACACGAGAGACAAGGGACCACCCGATGCGTAATTGACAAACACAGTGAGAGCGAGAAACCGGGGAGGAAGGGGGGGAGGGGGGGGGGGGGGGGAGGGGGGGAGAGGAGAGAGAGAGAGAGAGGAGAGAGAGAGAGAGAGAGAGAGAGAGAGAGAGAGAGAGACAGACAAGGCGGAGAGGTCGAGAGAGAGAGAGAGAGAGGAGAGAGAGGAGAGGAGAGAAAGAAAGAGAAGAAGAAAGGAAGAAGAGAGAGACAGGGAGGGAGGGTGGAGAACGGGGATGGTTTTAGGGTGAGGTGTGTGTGGGGTAACCAGAGGAGAGGGGAGGGGGTGGTTGAGTACAACCATAGGCATATTATTATGTCAGTCGACGGGGCAAAGACAAGCTGCCAGTGGAAGCAGTGGAGGGGAATGGTGTTCCAACGATGTAACGGAATCTGTTTCACATTACACACCAGTCCGCAAATATTCTGATAACAAGGTTGCACGCCCCCCCCCCCCCCCTCCCACCCACCCATCCCCACCCCCCCCCCCCAAAAAAAAAAAAAAAAAAAAAAAAAAATTCAGATACAGCCCCAACACTGAAAGTTCAAAGCATCACGAACTGAACAACACGCCACTTGTATCCATCCATCTCTCTGTACATTTGGTACACGACTGTATCAGCCGTCACCGTCACAACTTCAGAGCAGCAGCCACTAGTCCTTTCCAACACAGAAAAACACGTCACTATATACTATACCCCTCCTCCTTCCTCCCCTCCCTTTTAAAATTGATTCACGTAGTTTTTTTTTTTTGTTTTTTTTTTTTTTTTTTTTCGTTTGTTTTGTAGTTTCTTGTTTGTTTGTTTTTTTACAACAAAGAAAATGTTGACTGCAAGATCACATCTATCGCTGTCAATTTATATGATAGGAAAAAAAAAAACACGCAAACAAACAAGAAAACAAGATTGTAGACGGCGGATAATCCTTCGGCGGAACAGAGTGGGACGAATCGTCGCCACTTTTTTTTTTACTTTTTTTTCTCCACAACAATTTTCTTTTTCCACAACGACGTTTTGCGTTGTTGTCGTTTCGAGTTTCTTTCTAGGATTTAATTCATTTTTTCTATATCTATGTTTTTGTGATGGAGTAAACATGTGAATTACTTGAAAGCAAGACCCACACTCAACAATTTCATGTCGTGTCCTTCAGCACATTAAGTCGTTCCACACAGAAACCTACAGCTTTCTACTTCGCATCCAGTCTCTCTGACACGCATGCATTATTCGGCAGATGAAAATACGTAGCTGAAAAACCGATCCCCCAAATAAAACAACGAACAGACGACTCGACCTGTTGGTCTTCCCCTGGACGGATGACGACGACAAACATCAAAGTAAATATACAGAGGGGCAAAACGACTGACTGGGGGTGAACAATTCTGAGTTGCTATGAACAGATTCAAGGGGATGAGTGGGGGGGGGGGGGGGGGGGGGTGAGAAAGTGGGAGATGAGATGAAAAAAGACGACACTGAAATTGGAACATTAAATCCTTCGCTGAAAGAAAAAGGAAATCTTGGAGTTCCGTATTTTGCACAGAACCGTTTGCTTATGCGCGTTCAGAGTCGACTTACAGTCTCCCTGATACGCAGGCATTATTCCAAATGTCAGAGTTCGTGACAGCCTTTCTTCCTCTCTGTATCCGCTTTGTGTACGGCTGTATCAATGTACTTTAGCAACGACAAGCTGAACGGCTGACGCGCTGTGTAAACGCCCGCTGACGTTCCCGGACAATCCTCCTTTCTGGCAACACTCTTCTGTATATACATGTATTACATATAAACACGTGAACATTTCGGTCTCCTGCCATCGCATTCATGAAGTCTGCTAGCGATTTGTCTTTTCTTTTTCTTTTTTCCCCCCTTCTTTTCCAGTGTGTGTGTGTGTGTGTGTGTGTGTGTGTGTGTGTGTGTGTGTGCGTGCGCGCGCGCGCGTTGCGCGTTGGTTTAGTTGATTTATATCCCCTTCTGTCTTTATGACTGGAAGCCCCCCAAACTATCCACCCTCACCCACCACATTATTACTATGATTTCAGCCCAGAGCGACGCGCAGGTGAGATGGCAGCGTCAAGCAACCATCGGACAGGTCTCCGTCAGCAACAGAGCAAAAAGACTGCAGCCTCGGAGAGGCATCATTAACTGTTCTTCATGACACGGCGCCGTGTTCAGCGTCAGAATGAACAATCCTGAGACAGACTGGAGATGGCGTCAGACCACTGGCTCGGTGGTCAGCCCAGTCCCAAATGCTGCGAGTTCGAATTCTGCTCACGCCAAAGATGCAAAACTGTTCTGTTGACGTTCTGGCGGTATCATCATCAATCCCTTAAAGCCTAGGGTTTTAGGGCAAGATGCAAAACTGTTCTTTTCGCTGTTGTCATTCTGGTGGTGTCATCATCAGTCCCTTAAGCCTTGGGCTTTAGGGGCACCGCTGGACCTGACAATCCTCCTCCATTCTCGTCTGTCCTCTGCCGCTCTCTGGGAATGACTACGGGTAAGACCTGCCCATTGGTGGATGATCTCCTCACACCTCGCTTCCTGTCTGCCTTTCCTCTGTGTCCTGCTTCAGCGCCCTGAAGATGGTTTCTGCCAGGCCAGATGAGAGATGTCACAATGGTTTCTGCCAGGCCAGATGAGAGCTACAGATGTCACAATGGTTTCTGCCAGGCCAGATGACCGAGCTAGAGATGTCACAATGGTTTCTGCCAAGCCAGATGACCAAGCTAGAGATGTCACAAATGTTTCTGCCAGGCCAGATGACCAAGCTAGAGATGTCACAATGGTTTCTGCCAGGCCAGATGACCGAGCTAGAGATGTCACAATGGTTTCTGCCAGGCCAGATGACCGAGCTACAGATGTCACAATGGTTTCTTCTGCAGGCCAGATGACCGAGCTAC
>JADBJO010000168.1:397500-405000 GCA_016801955.1 Conus betulinus
GTATCTACATCGTGACATGTCATCACATCGGATCATTGTACGGGGGGACATGCATGCTTATTAAAACGGCCTTTTTTCCGCTTGTGTAGGATCATCATCGACTTCATACATTCCCTGAAGTTGCTGGTTCGAATCCCGTCAGCGCCAAGATAAAAAAAAAAAAAAAAAAAAAAAGTTCTGGCAGCAGAAGGGCATCAAGGAGTCATGAACCGGATGTGGACTGCCCCCCCCCCCCCCCCCCCCCCTTTCTTTCCAAGGAAGTTCTTGGCTGACTGAAACACTTGTCTAAGGAGGTGGCGGTGAGGTTCTTCTCTGAAGACCTGCTGTCAAGCTCTCCCTTCCTACCTGTAAGGATGCACAGTGTTTGTTGCTGGTCCACTTCCAAAATCCCATGATTTGTCCGGAAGCAAAATTAATTCTTCTCAAAGCTTTGCAAGTTGATTTTCAAAACCAGGAGCTCACGTTGTGATAAGGAGACTGCAGATGCATTACGAAATGTAATAACCCTGCTATTAAAAAGGGTAATCAATCCAATACACTTCATGTTTCATCAATACATAACCCCTCTCCCTCCCTTCCCTTCCCTACATCCCCCTCCATCGCTCTCCCCTCTCTCTCTCTCTTCTCTCTCTCTCTGACACACTCACACATGCACACTGCACACTCGCGCGCGCGCGCGCGCGCGCGCGCGCGCACACACACACACCACACACACACACACACACACACACACACACACACACACACACACACACGGCAGGCAGGCAGGCAGGCAAACACACAGAGAGGTAGACCGACCGACACACAGACAGACAGAGGATGAGGAAGATGAAGCGTTCAGCAGTTTTCGTTTCTACGCCCCCAAGGCAGAGGAGGAGGGGGAGGGGGGGGGCTGGGGCAACATGAGGGGGGTGTCAGTGTGTGTGCATTACGGGACCCATGAAGTTTTGACTATGCCAGTTGGACATATCCCCCCCCCCCCCCCCCCAACACACACACACACACACACACACACACACACACTCTACCCCCACTTCATCCCTTCTGTCACTTTGTTCTCCACCCTCTCTGACTGACGGAGAAAGCTGCCACATCAGCATCCTCTGGTGGTGTGCTGTCACAGTTGTAGACACACGTCCGGTTCGCTGCTGCTTTTGTTTTGTCAACAGACCTATGGGGACAGCTTTCTCTTTTTTTTCTCTCTTTCTTTCTTTTCTTTTCTTTTTAATTTTTTTATCTGTCTGGACGTCCCACTAGCTTGTGTCACAGGCTGTCTGCGCAATGTACACAGAACTCGTTCAGCACGGCCGGTCTGTGCACGCCTCATTCTGTTCTAAGTAGGGGTTCCGTGATGAGAGTGGAATTACGTTTCTACAACACAGGCAGGGTAGGTCTTCTACGATCTGACTGTGAAAGGGGTTGGCTGTCCGAACGGCCAGAGGTCTCAGAATACTCCCCACAAACGTTCTATGACACAGTCTGGGAGTTTCTGGTGGGTCACTACGAAAATGCATTCATCCACTGCTCCTCGCAACTCTGCCCCCCCCCCCCCCCCCCCCCCCCTCCTCTTGTGCCATCCACCGTGACTGTTCAGACATCGGGATGCAGAAGACCCTGCTAGGTATATCCGAGAACAAACGCTTTACCCCTACCCCCCCCACCCCGTTTTTTCATGTCCGAGGCTTGTCCACCCCACAATCAAGGCCATCCTCTGTAATATGTGAAATGCTGACATGAATTACAGCGCGATTACGGCTACAACAACTACTAACAACTACCACTACCACAGCAAGGCATAACAGGAGGGATTAGAGGCCAAAGTTGTGACCGCCATACAATACAAAAAAAGCCCCACACCTCCCCCAAAAATAAATAAATAAGTAAATAAATAAAAAGAAAGAAAAAGAAAAAAAATCGACAATCGAAGAACTAAAACAAAAACAAACAAATCCATATTCTAAAAGAACTCGTCGTGAGTGGGTTGGCGATGAAAAGCCCACCGGGTCCATTCTGTGACATAATAGCAGCGTCCCTCCATCGCCATCAATCGTCCTGATTGTCGGTGCGGGCGATGGTCCATCCCCACGGCGCCTGCATCCCAATACAACTGAACTGTTGCCATACAGTTCGTGACGTTTGCTACAGCGGCTACGTTTAACTGTTAAGATGACGACTTGGCTGCAGGCCGCTCTCGATGTAGAAACGTGGATCTTCGCAACACAACAACCTACCAGTCATCACTTTTCTTTCTGTTAGTGATTTCCCTACGAGAAAAGAGAAGTCCACCAACAAGGTCCACTGTCATCTCATTCCTCTAGGCAGGGTATCAATAAGAAATGACAATCCTGAAGGTATGATCGTTACTGTCCTCATTGCCTAGCTGGTAGTCTATCACAGATCAGAGAATCCTGATGGCAAGGTCAAGGGTCATCTCTTTCCCCTACAGAGTTTTCACAAGGGAAACTCGTGAAGGCAAGGTCAGCTGTCATCTCTTTCCCAACAGTGGTTTTCACAACAAAGGAAACTCGTGAAGGCAAGATCAACTGTCGCCTTCCCCAACAGTGGTTTTCACAACAAAGGAAACTCGTGAAGGCAAGATCAACTGTCACCTTCCCCAACAGTGGTTTTCACAACAAAGGAAACTCGTGAAGGCAAGATCAACTGTCACCTTCCCCAACAGTGGTTTTCACAACAAAGGAAACTCGTGAAGGCAAGATCAGCTAACATAATCATCTGTTCTGGTGTGTTTTAGACAAGAAAAGAACACACCCACCAACAAGCTTCTTTTTTCCTGTGGGCAGTCTAATGTACTACAGGGACACAGAAGATCATACCGCCACGGACCACACCATTTTTTTTTCCTGTTTGAGTGTAGTGCAGAAAGAGCGCAAGCAAACTGCGGAGCGAGCTTTCATGTATGTCCAGTTCCAGATAAAAACTGGCCACCAGAATGAAGTCTAAAGATCAAAAAAAGTATAATTACAAGACTTGCACATCCCATGACAATAAGTGCAGTTCAGTGACTAGACTCGCACAAGATAGCGAAACTACACAGCCCCCCCCCCCCCCCCCCCCCCCCCCCCCCCCCCCCCGTCAACTTAGCACACACACACACGCAGACACAGACAGACAGACACACACACACACAGAGAGACAGAAGAGAGAGAGAGAGAGAGAGAGAGAGAGAGAGAGAGAGAGAGAGAGAGAGAGAGAGAGAGAGAGGGAGGCGGTGCTGACGGGTCCCAGGCAACCAAATGAAATCTCAACTTTCCATGTTCTGTGATGTGATGATTGTTGACATGCTGCTCAAGTGACCACCACCACCCCTTTTCACCCTGTGACGTATGGCTCTCTCTGCTCATGGTATGTGACCGAAATGCGAAAAGTCATGTGTGTGTGTGTGTGTGTGTGTGTGTGTGTGTGTGTGTGTGTGTGTGTGTGTGTGCGCGCGTGCGTGTGTGTGTGTGAGTGACTGAGCAATGGGTTGCTGGTGTTCTTTCTGGAGACGTCTGCATATCACTTTTGTTGTTGTTGTTGTTGCTGTTGTTTTGTTAAGGTTTTTTTTTTTCACTCGCTGCATGTGTCGCGTTTATAGGAGTGCTAGTAAACATCACGTACTTCTGTCTATGCTGAGCGTGTTTATACATAATTTCTATGTGGAGCTGAACGTCACATCATTATGAGTGTGATTGAAATCACACATTTCTGTGTGCGACTGAATGTCCAGGGTACTTTCCGAGTGTCTGAAGGTCAAGTCTGTCCGTCATGTAATCGCATGTTTTGTATGTTCGCCATGTAATTAATTGAATGTACGTCACGTATTACTGAGTTCGACTGGCTGAACATGACATATTTCTGCGAGGCTGGACGTGACCTATGTGTGGCTAAATGTCGCGCGCGCGCGCGCTTGTGTGTGTGTGTGTGTGTGTGTGTGTGTGTGTGTCTCTGTGTGTGTGTGTGTGTGTGTGTGTGTGTGTGTGTGTGTGTGTGTGTGTGTGTGTGTCCGTGCGTGCGTGCGTGCGTGCGTGCTGTTCTTCAGTTTTAACGTCTTCCCACTAAAAGTAATATCAGACGATGTGAGTGTGTGTGAGTGTGCGCGCACGCGTGCGTGCGTGCGGGCGTACGTGCGGGCGTGTGTGTGTGTGTGTGTGTGTGTGTGTGTGTGTGTGTGTGTGTGTGTGTGTGTGTGTGTGTGAACATGTGCATGCCTGTATGATTCAATCACAATAACAAATAAGCAACCCCCCCCCCCCCCCCCCCCCCCCCGGCACCTCGGAAAAACATTATTTTAAGTGGAAAAAAAATCCAATTACACAATGTGTAAAACTATAAGGAGATCGTCCAGTGGACCACTCTGTCAGTTCTTGAGCACTGTCAATCATATCTGGACAGGTAGTACGATGCAGGTCAATTAATGTGTGGAAACTGGCTCGCGCTCTGTGTGTGTGTGTGTGTGTGTGTGTGTGATGTACTTTTGCTTGCTTGGCCAAACGTCACGTATGCCCATGAGCGATGGCACGTCACACAATTATTTATGACCGAATGTAACGTAATTGTATGCCAATGAACGTCACGTATTCCCGAGTGTGGACTGAACGTCACATACTTTCTCATGGCTGAGTGTCACTTGTTTCTGTGAGTGGTTAGCGTCACGTGTCTTGCGTGACTGAACGCAAATCAGGACCACAAAACAGGCTAAAACTCCTGCGCTGCTGGAAGAGTCCCATTTTTCTGTGAAAGTGTCCTGGTAGATGTTCTTATTTTCAGGGAACGATTCATATTTATGGTCAGGGCATTACAAGTAATAGAAAACAAGGCTTATGGTCTGGGCACCACACAGTAACAGAAAACATGACATGATCTGGGCACTGCATGACAAGGCCTATAGTCAGGGTATTACAAGTTGTCTGAAGACACGACTTCAAAGTCAGAGCAACACAACCTGTCCGAACACACGACTCCATGCTGAAGGTATAACAAGCTGTTTGAAAACATGAATTACGCCCAGGGTATTACAGGTTCTGTCCGAAGTCATGATTAACGGCCAGAGCATTGCTAAATGTCTGAAAACAATGAATGCTGCCCAGAGCATTACAGCTTTTGTCCGAAGTCATGATGAATGGCCAGAGCATAGACAGCTCTCTGAAAACAACGAATTATGTCCAGAGCATTACAGCTTCTGGCCGAAGTCAGGATGAATGGCCAGAGCATAGACAGCTGCCTGAAAACAATGAATGCTGCCCAGAGCATTACAGCTTTTGTCCGAAGTCCTGAGTAATGGCCAGAGCATCAGCAGCTGTCTGCAGCAGACATGATGAGCATGGTCAGAGTGATACGAGTCACTTTCCCCACTGATGAAACAGGTCATGACGGTTCAGTGCTTTCTTGTTCATGTCAATGACCTGAATCATAATCGTGGCATCCGTTTAATCTATCGATTTTCTTTTAAAGAATAAACTATAACCAACGCATGCTGATCAAGATACGATTTTGTCTTCATGCCACGCCGACCACATCAGAGCTAGACAGCACGATAACATATAAACATCACATCAGTGACAATGCAGTAGGTGAATTACTGTCAACCGTCAAAATCAGTACCAGAACTTTACAACTCGAAAGATGCGCTGCTTGGAACGTGAACAGACCTCCAAGACAGACATTTCAAGGAAACGGCTTTGAGTGTGTGTGTGTGTGTGTGTGTGTGTGGCGCCCTCACGCGAGAGGTTCTACTAAACCACTTTACAATGCTTTACAACTGGACAATGTTTGTGAGCTCGGAAAGCGCGTGTCGTTGGAAAGAAAACTGTGGACAAGAAGATGTGTTGGTGGTGTCACCGCCGACGCATAGAAAGGAGTAAGAAGTGTGTAGAAGCTAGCACACAAGCCACTCGGCACAATCGTCGACTCCCACACTTTGAGGGCCTGCTGCTACAGAAATAGCCCTGTCCGAGGAGTGGCAGTGAGAGTGAGCTGCGTGTGACAGATGTGTGTCGCCGTGTCCTGGTTGTTCTGTTGGTGGAAGGGGAGGGAGGGAGGCACGTCAAGCGGGTCAAGTACCGTGCAGGGTTGCAGGCCTCTGCTCCTCTTCCTGTGACCATCTCGCCGATCGCCACCAACACCAGCCTCCCTCCCCCTCCTCCCCTCCACCCTTCCCTTCCTCCTCCTGTCTGTGTGCGACGACGACGACGAGGGCTAGCTCTCCCCGCCATCTCCGCCAACACCAACCCAACCAACGTGTCCATTGATTTTTCGTTCGCTCCCCCCCCCCCCCCCCCCCCCCCGCCCCCGTTCACCCCCACCTCCCACCCACCTACCCACTCTCCACTCCCCCCCCTTCCCCTCCCCCCTTCTTCTGTGCCTAGTTTTGTCTTGTGATCGTGGCTACTATAACCTCCCCTGCCTGCCAGTTTTTGGGACCCAGTCTTCTGTCTCTTACACGTCTCCAGAGAGAGAGAGAGAGAGAGAGAGAGAGGGAGAGCGGTCAATACACTGACGTCTGATTCGCCTCGCCTCTCCCCCATCTCCCGACCCCCCTCTCCCCCACCCCCTCCTGGCCCCTTCCCCCCCCCCCCCCCCCCCCCCCTCTCTCTCTCTCTCTCTCTCTCTCCTGGCACCAGCACTCTAATTGTTGACATCAACACAGCCATCACACTTCCTACTTTTTTTTTTTTTTAATCACACACACCGCCACTCTTGACACACACTCTCTCTCTCTCTCTCTCCTCCGCCATCTCTCTGACTCTCTCTCTCTCTCTCTCTGTGCCAGTGGTGGTGGTGGTGATGTGTTGATCGTCGTCTGGTGGTGGTGGCCGGCATGTCTGGCGACAAGGACAGGATGTGTATGTTGTACAGGGAGGGGGGTGGGGGCTTACCATGTGTGCGCCATGTGAAGGAGGGCGCTCTTCTTCCTCTCATTTCTTCAGCGGACTGACAAGAAGGTGAGTGTGCTGCTGCTTTCTTATTTTTTCTGGATTTCTTATCGTCGTGTCTGCTGCGTTCTGTGTACAAGTCGGTGTCCATATCGTCTTCTTCTTCTTCCTCCCCGTCTCTCCGCTTAAGTCTGTTCCTGTTCGACAGGGTTCCTAGCCTTCCGTGTATGTGTGTTAGCCTGTATCGCCCCCCAGATGTGGAAATTGAAGGGAAAGGAGACTGGTATCATGGAGGAGATGGGAGGGGGAGGGGGGGGGGGGGGCGGACAGAGAGACAGAGGACCAGGGGGACGCGGAGAGGCGAGACAGACAGGGGGAGGGGGAGGGCTCGAAGAACGGAAACAGCCGTGTTGGGGGTGACCTACTCTTGTCCTCCTCCCTGTGTCGCTCACTAGGCCTCACTAGGCCTAACAGAAGACCATCACACCAGTAGCTCACCATTCCTTTCCCTCCTCCGTCCGTTTCACTGACGACAACAGTGATACACACCCACTCCCTCCCCCCTTTCCACCCTCCACTCTGTTCCCACCCACCCTCGTCTACTGCAGCAATATCAAGTCTCTCCTCA
>JADBJO010000168.1:415000-437500 GCA_016801955.1 Conus betulinus
CCAATGGGTCAATGTGGTAGTTGCTGTCCAAGTGGGCCAATGTGATAGTTGCAGCCAAAAAAAAGTCAGTGTGGTAGCTGCTGTCTAAATGGGTAAAGGTGGTAGGTAGTTGCAATCTAAATGGGTCAATGTGGTAGTTGCACTCTAAATGGGTAAAGATGGTAACTGCAATCTAAAACGGGTCGAGGTAGTAGTTGTTATCCATGTGAATCAATGTGATAATCGTGGTCCAAACGGATCAGTGTGGTAGCTGCAGTTCAAACAGATCAATGTGGTAACAGTACAGATCAAACAAGTCAATGTGGTAATAGTACAGATCAAACAGATCAATGCGGCAATATTGCAGATCAAACAGGTCAATGTGGTAATCGTGCTGATCAAACAGGTCTATGTGGTAATCGTGCTGATCAAACAGGTCAATGTGGTAACAGTACAGATCAAACAGGTCAATGTGGTAATAGTACAGATCAAACAGGTCAATGTGGTAATAGTGCAGATCAAACAAGTCAATGTGGTAATCGTGCTGATCAAAACAGATCAATGCGGCAATACTGCAGATCAAACAGGTCAATGTGGTAATAGTGCAGATCAAACAAGTCAATGTGGTAATCGTGTTGATCAAACAGGTCAATGTGGTGACCGTGCAGATCAAACAAGTCAATGTGGTATTCGTGCTGATCAAACAGATCAACGCGGCAATATTGCAGATCAAACAGGTCACCATGGTATCAATGCAGGGTCAAAACAGGTCAATGTGAGAGTTGCTGTCTAACGGTGGTGGTTGCAGTTCGAATATGGCAATGTGGTACTTTCTGTCCAAACGAGTGAACGTGGCAGTAGCAGTCCAAATAGGACAATGTGGTCGTTGCTGTTAAAACAAAAGTCAGTCACAGTCAGAACAGATAAGTACGGCAGTTGCAATGCAAAAGGTCTATATGGCAGATGCTGTCTGAACAAATCGATGGGTTAGTCGTACTCCAAACGGCTCAATGTCATAGGTGCAGTCAAAATGGGCCAGTGTGGTAACTGCAGTCCCAACGAGTTCACGTGGTATTTGCAGTACAAATGGATGAATGTGATATTGCCGCAGTTCAAATGGGCCAGTGTGGTAGTCACAGTCCAAGCGACTTACAGTGGTAGTTACAGTCCAAATGCACGCACCTAACGAAAGGGACTCGGCGTACTCTGCACAGACATAGGACAGGCCCGTCAACCTCGAGGTTTTACCGCCAGTTTCCCTGGCTCCGGGTTTTATCCTCTTGGCGTTCTGAGTTTGCTTCAGTTTAGCAGTTTGCTGAACATATCCCCCCTCTCCCTCTCTCTCTCAACTGTGTGTCCCTATTTTTTTTTTTAACTCTTCAATATCTTTATCTTATTTGCTTCATCTTTCTAAAGGGCAAGGATAGACTAGAAGAACAGGCTTTGCCGAAAAATCTCAAATCTTGATCGATTTTTTAAAGTTTATGAGTTCTCTCTCTCTCTCTCTCTCTCTCTCTCTCTCTCTCTCTCTCTCTCTCTGTGTGTGTGTGGGTGTGTGTGTGTGTGTGTGTGTGTGTGTGTGTGTGTGTGTGTGTGTGCGTGCGTGCGTGCGCGTACTATTATCTTAAAGTGTGTGTGTAGAATGTCAACTGACGACGAGAGAGAGAGGATGAGAGAGAGAGATAGAAGTGTGTAACGTGTGTCGTGTGTGTGTGTGTGTGAAAGGTTCTGTGTGTGTGTGAGTGTGTGTGTGGTGTGTGTGTGTTTCAACGGATACCTTCACTGTTATCTTAAAAGTTGACGTAGCAATGTCAACTGACGACGACTTCAACAGTATTTTTCAATAGAAGCTCTAATAACGCTGTCACCCACAGGCTGGAACAAAGGTTGTCAACGGAGACTGCAATGGCACTTTCAACGGACGCTGCAACAGCGCCGTCAAGAGAGGCTGCAATGGCACCATCAACACCGTCAGCACCGTCAACAGACGCTGCCGTGGCCCTTTTCTTCCTGACCGTCATCAATACAACCCAGCATAGAAACAATGAGGTAACCCCCCCACCCCACCCCTCCCTTCCATCTACCCACTTTCTCTTTTCCCTATAACATAACCTTCACCATCCTTCCTCTCAACCACCCGTCCTCTAATGTCCGCAAACACTAAGTGTCGCACTGCCTTTGTTTATGGGGTACCGTCACTACGGCACAGGACCTCCTCCTAAGCCCTGCTCCCCCGTCGTGTGCGACTGGTTAGAGGCTTTCTAATCAACCCAGTCCTCCTTCCAACTTGCGCATCTGGGGCTCCTCTGGTCTGCAGTTTTCTGGGGCGTCTTCCTTCCTCCCCCTGAAGAATGACCAGACAGGTGGCCCTCCCAGACCAGCTTATCGCACTCGTCAGTAACTTCAAGGAGAGGTCCTTGCACACCAGCCTGTGCGATGGCTTGATCTGATGCCTGGTGCAGTCCTTTTGTCTCGTGTTCCATGAATGAGACCCAGCAGTCATCCAAAGCTTCAGAGGGGCAAGGGTACTTACTATACAACCATAGATATATCAAGACTGAACGTGTTCGACTTGCCTGCCTGTGCCCGACAGGTCTGATTAGACAGATAATCCTGGCCTTGGAAAACCTTTCATCTCACAGTGAGTTTCACGGCGTCAGAGACAGGTACCATTGTCGAGTTGTTCCTCCGCACCAACACCAGGCCCCCATCACAGCTGCACTGCTTTCCTGCTAAATGCATTACACCCTCCCCCATCCCCCCCCCCCCACCCCCAAGTACCAACCCCTCCTCTCCCCGTTCCCCTTCCCACACTTCCCCTTCCCTTTGCCCCGCTCTCCTGCTCACTGCAGGGAGTCTGGGCTAAACTTGGCGCCTCACACAAAAAAGAACAGATATGAGGACTACTGGTGTCCCTCTCGGTGTGTGTGTGTGGGGGGGGGGGGGGGGGGGGGGGGGAGGGAGGGGGGGGGAAACTGCTAAAGAATGTGCTCTCTCTCTCTCTCTCTCTCTCTCTCTCTCACACACACACACACACACACACACACACACACACACACACTTAAATAAATACCAAATAAAGCACAGTAAGCATTCACTGGTCTTGATAGTCATCAATGTAACTCAGACCAAAGATAGTTCGCCCTACGGTCCGTAGGGCGCACAGTCTTTGCTCAGACTGTCGGTGACAGACTGAAACGTGAAGGAAGCCGAAAATGCGCAGCGCACTGGGACTACATTCGAAAGTGTCATTTCTTTTTCTACGCAGTAGACTGGATAGACTTCTGCTGAGATAACAGATTTAATGGTATTTCATGTCCGTATTTCATCTGAAGGAAGGGAAAAGCCAGACTGTTCCGTTTGTTGTACACCGATGACTGGACAGCAGGGCGCTATGCTTGTGCTTCTCTTGAGGGGGAGAGGGATGGGGATTCATGGCAGTGCCACTCACAGACAGGCTGTTGGGAGCCAAACTTCTCATCGGGGAAGGAACCTCTCGCATGACTGACCACTGTGCCATTTTATCAAACTTTTTTTTTTTCCACAGCTGAAACCATCAATAAGCCGTGGACAGGGACACGAAACACTTTAGTCGAGAGAGAGAGAGAGAGAGAGAGAGAGAGAGAGAGAGAGAGAGAGAGAGAGAGAGAGAGAGAGAGAGTATGTTACAGCAATGATCTTCGCGTTTTATGGTGTCTCCTACGCTCCGATGGCTCCGATGGCTGTCTTGATTCCTTTCTGCACTTCCATTTCACCCTCACGCTCGTGAAAAGTCTGGCACTAAGTGAATATCATTAAGCGTTGAGATGAGGCCTGGCTGTGACCATGGGCATTTGATAGTACAGATGTGCTGACACAGAGACGGCATTATCTCCTAAAAACGCAATATCACAGTACGTTTCACAAACAAACCAGTGTAACAAGAACGTGGCAAAGTGGTTAGCGTTGCGGACTCCCGGCTGTGAGGTCGTGCGTTCGATTCCCATCAGAACCGTGAATTTTTGGAGTCGCATAGTCGAGTTTCATTCACTAAACTCATACGGTTCTGACAGTGTTGCTCAAATTCCCTGACCAACACTGCAGGTGTCTGTACTTTTAGGCCTGGTTGACGCCGGGGTTTATTATGAAAATAAGAATAGAGCACAGCTCTGTCATGCAGTCTCAGACCATAAAATCCATAGCATCGTCTTCATCATCCTCATCCTCATCGATAAACTTTTATTTAAAAAAAGAAAAAGTCTTAAAATTCTGTGACCCTTCGTGCCTTGTTCTCATGGTTACTTTAGTCTCGCTTGCCTCTTCACGTCTATGGCATTGGTTTGATTCTGTCAGGGTCACCGGTATCGGCAAATTCATGGGGACTGTCGCTGAAAAGACGTGGTGGCGCCCTCAAGAGGCAGAACTCACGCAAGCTCCACGACTACGCAATTGATGTCGTCGGTGTGGGGCTTAGCAGGAGATGTCCTGCGTGTGTTGGATCAGAACAGGCACCACTGAACACCACCAAAGTGACTCGGCAGCAGTGCAGAGTCTCCTCTAGTGGGTTGCCTCGTTACGACTTGACACTGACTGCTGTCTATGGATTGCCGGTGCCAGAGCTGTGGCGCGTCAGGCCAGGTTGTTGATGTGGACGAGGGATCGGAATGAAAAGACAGGACATGGGGGAAAAAAAAAGACTTTTCTCACTTGAGACATGATCACAAAAGATGTCTATCCATCAAACTATGCCGTCTGCTTCTTTTATGATATTTCAGGCGAGCTGTTCTTTCATTTTTTGGAGAACATGTGCTGCGCTAAGGAGCAGATGCTGAACAAAAAAAAAGCAAACAATTTAGACTTAACTATTGAAAAAAAAAAAAAGAAAAAAAAAGAAAAAAGAAAAAAGAAGCGAAAGAAAACGCAGAAAGTGAAGATCTGGCGATGATGACACCTGCTGTGCGTTAAGACAGGCTGTGGATTCACCAAAAAATTTCATGCGAGTGTCAAAATAAGTATCGGGTAAACCCTGCCACGATTCAAGCCACGCAGCATCTAATCAATCCCCCCTTGCATACAGTTTTAGTGAATGAACAAATTTATCCCCAATATTTTACACATTGAAAGGGCAAGGCAGGTTTTTCTTTTTGTTTGCTTCAAAACAGTATGTTTTCACACAGAGCAGCACTACCAACTAATAAATAAATAAATAAATAAGCGAAACAACGCATAACAATGCAGCAACTGAATGTCACTTAGGGTTATATTATAATACAAACGGTACACAGTCATTTCGTATCAAAGTTTTCATGCACATTCATCAACAAATAATGTGAACATGAGATAAACACCTAAGTATCAACTTAGGCAATGAATAAGGTGAAAACATCAGCTAACAACTGGCTTTTTATGACATGATGCAATGTTTGTACACATGTATATGTGTTTGCTTATCACTTTCTTGTTTATTTCAGAGACGAGGATTTACCTGACAGATGAGGAGAGGGAGAGGGGAAAAGCTGAAGTACTTCACAGCGTGTGGTTGTGAGTCATTTTTTGTCCTCCTTCTTCTCCAACCTCCTCCCCATAGTTTTTAAATTAGGGTAACCACCGCCACATACAGACCTCCCCCTCCACACGCACACCCACACCCCAAGTATCCGTCAAGTCACAGGCAGCGCGCGCGCGCGCGCGCACGCGCACGCACGCACGCACGCACGCACGCACGCACGCACGCACGCACGCCGCACGCACGCACGCACGCACGCACGCACGCACTCTCTCTCTCTCTCTCTCTCTCTCTCTCTCACCTCTCTCACACACACACACCACACTCTCACACACACACACACACACACACACACACACACACACACACACACACACGTGCAGAGAAAAAAAAAAAAAGTGGGCACGGGCCCAAGACTAAGGGTGCTAGCAACTGAACTTGCCGCTGGACGTGTTCCAAAGATGCTCCACCAAAAGACAACACTGTCAGCACTCCCGTGGCCTCCACTTTCTCTCTGCCTGCCTTCCTCACACACCATCTTTCTTGTACTGGCTTGGCCCAAACTACCACCCCCCAGTTTCTACGTACCTTCTCAAACACCATCTTTTTTTTGTGTTAGGCTGTCCCCGACAACCATGGCCTCTAGTTTCAGTCTACCTGCTCTTCTTAGGAAACCAGCTTTCTTGTCCTGGCTTGCCCAAACTACCATACCCCCAAGTTCTCTACATCCCTTCTCAAACACACTTTCTTGTGTTAGCCTCTAGCTTCAGACTACCTGACTTCTTAGAGAGCAGCTTTCTTGCACTGGCTTGGTCCAAACTACCATACCCCCAGTTTCTACCTCCCTTCTCAAACACCATCTTTCTTGTGTTAGCCTCTAGCTTCAGTCTACCTGACTTCTTAGAGAGCAGTTTTCTTGCACTGGCTTGGCGCAAACTACCGTGGCCGCCCGTTTCTGTTCACCCGTCTTTTCGGACACTTCCTTTCTTAAACTGGGTGATAGCACTACTATGCTTCACCACTGGTCTGACCCACACTACCATGGCCACCACTTTCTGTTCACCTGCCTTCACGGAAAACCACTTTACCGTGCTGGGCGCCCCACTACCATTGTCTCCAGTTCTCTCGGACCTTCCTTCACGAAAAACCCATCTTTCCTGTGGCTGATCCGCCCCACTGCCACTCTTGTTTCTCTCTCACCTGCCTTCACGAAAACCCATCTTTCCTGTGCTGGGCGCCCCACTGCCATGGTCTCTTGTTTCTCTCTACCTGCCTTCACGAAAACCCATCTTTCCTGTGCTGGGCGCCCCACTGCCATGGTCTCCTGTTTCTCTCTACCTGCCTTCACGAAAACCCATCTTTCCTGTGCTGGGCGACCCACTGCCATGGTCTCCTGTTTCTCTCTACCTGCTTTCACGAAAACCCATCTTTCCTGTGCTGGGCGACCCACTGCCATGGTCTCCTGTTTCTCTCTACCTGCCTCCTTCTCAGAAACAATTCTGTTTTTTTCCTCCTGGCTTCTCGGGAATCATCTTTTACGGGCCTATCAGAAACCAGACTGAAACCTGGCTTTTCTGAGACCGCCTGGTACCTAGCTACTGAGAAAACATCTTTTACCTTGCTTCTAAGAATCGCCAGCTTTCTTGTATTGGGCGATCCACTTATTCTAACGGCCTTTAGCTCCTGTGCACGAGGCTTCTCAGAAACCATCCGGGTTTTGCTTCCCCCCCCCCCCCCCCCCCACACCACAATCCTTGTCTTGGTCGAAGAGAGAGAGAGAGAGAGAGGGAGGGAGGGAGGGAGGGAGGGTGGGAGAGGGGAAGGACAGCTCTTTATGAAACACAAGTTGCAAATGATGAAAAAATACGGGGTGTGGGGGGGGGGGGGGGGGGGGGGGGGGGGGGGCAGGATGTTAACTGTACTATTGTTATACACCCACATGCAGTCCACCATACAAGAGTTTCTATGCCATTAGGAGTATTATACTATAGTGTGACTAGAACATTCCACACTTGAACATTCTACAAATACACACACCTTCCCTTGCGTCTCTCACACACCCTCCCATGTCCCTGTAGTGGGTCCTCTTGAAGAAGGGATAAGGGGTCTTGAGAGAAGAGAGAGAGAGAGAGAGAGAGAGAGAGAGAGAGAGAGAGAGAGAGAGAGAGAGAGACAGACAGACAGACAGACAGACAGACAGACAGACAGACAGACAGAGACAGACAGGCACGTTACAAAAGAGACAGAGAGGTTCTCATTTTCAATCACTCTTATCTTGCATTGTAATCGTGCCGTCGCCGTGAAATTATGATGTATGGATACACCATAATGTGATCTGGGGGAGTGGGGGGGGGGGGGGGGGGGGGTGATAGTGCCTGTGTGTGAATGAGGGGACCGTGGTAAGAAAGGAGGACGGAGGGGGGGGGGGGGGGGGGGGGGGAGATAGCCAACTGTTACATGCACACGGACAAGGCCGTTTTAACAAGCGCCAGGGAAGTTTAGTTCCGGCAATGGAGTTCGCAGTACCTAGTGTGTCGATCGTCTTGCCGACTCGAGTCGAATGTTTGCACACACACACACACACACACACACACACACACACACACACACACATATATACACGCGTACACGCGCGCGCGCGCGCGCGCACACACCACACACACACACACACACACACACACACAGACGAGGAGAGAGAGAGAGAGAGAGAGAGAGAGAGAGAGAGAGAGAGCTGTCGACAAAACAGTCTGGTGAAATACTGGTAGACAGTGTTCTTCCTAACGTGTCATTTTTGTGACTGCTGGATAACGGATTTAAAAGTAAACTTATGACAAGTCTGCTGAAAAACGAGTTCTAATGCAGACAGAGACAGGTCATGTGAAAAAGGAACGTGTGAAATGATGCCAGAACATCGGTGCTCGTGCTGAAGAGGTCATCGATGCGATTACTGTGTAGAACTGGCTGAATGTGGTTTGGTTCTGCCTGCATCGAACGGGTTCATATCATTGGGAGCAGGAGACGTTATAAGACTCATCCCCTCATGTAATACGAAGCAGCATCCAAACGGTCAGAACGAAGAATCTATTCTCAGTGCAAACAATACTGGCTTACTCTGAGAAACGACGGAGGCTTCTTATGCAAAAAACCGACACACTGCTCTACAGATCTTACTCAAAGCGTCTGTGTGTATTCCCCCTCTTTTGTATGGAGTTTTATGGCACGAAACGTAGTATTTGTACTTCTTCTATCAGTTTTTTTTTCTAGTCCTCATATTCTGGACATATAAACAGAAATTCTACATCGTTTTCACTGTATTGAAACAAATCGGCAATAACCACAGACGGTGGAAGTGGAGGAGGGGGGGGGGGGGAGAGAGAGAGAGAGAGAGAGAGAGAGAGAACAATGATGTCCAGTTTAACTAACTTAAGGAAATATCATTTCAGCACAGAAGGGCAAGCAAGAAGAGAGGTGTTGACAGCTTCAACGAGTCTCCACGCGTCCTTGGAAAAAACGGGCGATGCCTTTTTCACAGCTATGTGCACGCCCGATCCCAGAAGCCTTCCACCAGGACCAATTCCAACGGTTTGGATTTTGCTTTTATTTGTGTGTTTGTCGTGTGTCTTTATGCTGATTCTTTATTACGTTCGGAGTCAAATCTGCAACGGGTAAACCAGTCTTTCTCGGTCTTCATTGAACGTAGCTGATATGGATGATTTCTGTAGTTTATGCGTGGGTCCGTGCTTGCCCCCAGGTGACAGCGTGTGTGTGTGTGTGTGTGTGTGTGTGTGTGTGTGTGTGTGTGTGTGTGTGTGTGTGTGTGTGTGGTGCGTGCGTGCGTGCGTGCGCGCGCGCGCGTGTGTATGTGTGTGTATGTGCGTATGTGCGTGTGTGTGTGTGTGTGTGTGTGTGTGTGTGTGTGTGTGTGTGTGTGTGTGTGTTTGACAGAGCGAGTGTCAGCGTGCGCGTATATACTTTCATGCAATCGTGCTGGGGCTCATGCAATCGTGCTGTGGGTGTGTGTGTGTGTGTGTGTGTGTGTGTGTGTGTGTGTGTGTGTGTGTGTGTGTGTGTGTGTGTGTGTGTGAACGCGCAGGGAAGGGAGGGGGGGGGGGGTATATGTGCTTATTCATTCACATACATGGGTGCGCATGAGCGGGAACAAAATTGCAATGTCCGTTCATGCCTTCCTGTCCAGAAAGCAGAGCGGGTTCAGACTGCCCTTCTGAACAAAACATCCACCCCCATTTAGACAATCATGTTTTCTTGCTGCTTATTTTTTCTCCTTTTTGTATATATGTGTGTGTGTGTGTGTGTGTGTGTGTGTGTGTGTGTGTGTGTGTGTGTGTGTGTGGTGTGCGTGCGTGCGTGCGTGTGTGCGTGCGTTCGTGTGTGTGTGTGTGTGTGTGTGTGTGTGTGTGTGTGTGTGTGTGTGTGTGTGTGTGTGTGTGTGTGTGTGTGTGTGTGTGCGCGCGCGCAAGCTCGCGAGTGCTCATGTGCGAGCACGCGTGCGCGGCGTTCATGCGTGCGTGCGAGAGAGAGCGAGAGAGAGAGAGAGAGAGAGAGAGAGAGAGAGAGAGAGAGTGTGTGTTCATGTGTGTAATTCACTGCCCGATTCCTTCTGACAGAGGGCGGGTCGGCTGCACGGCCATGAACAGGGCATCGTTTCCCTTGGCGTAAAATCAACGCTGACGTCTCACTGTCAACATCATCATCATCCTGCCAACGCCTTACGTCACCTCATGAATACGTCCCATCCTGCAGACAACACCGACATCACCCTGTCCCCGCCATCCTTCCAACAACGCCTCCAACAAATGGACATCGCTGCAAACGCCTGTGATCCCTGGCCGTTGACGTCACTTTATTCGGTTTGACCTCATCTTCCCAACACTGACGCTAGTCTGTCATCCATCCATCATCATCAATCAGCCTCCCCACTCCCACCCTTCCCCCTCCTAACCCCAAACATCGCCCGCGCCTGATCAAAGTTGATAGCATCATACGGACAACTCTGCACAACCCCCCCACCCCCCCCCCCCCCCCCCCCCCCCCCCCCCCCCCCCTCCCCAGTAACAGTAAATGACCAGTGACATCATGGCTTCCGAAAAACCGACATCGCTGTGTCGTCGTCGTCATCGGATACCACGTCATCTGCACTGACGTCACTTTGTTCGCTAACACTGAACCTGACATTAGCCGCCCAACTTTTTTTTTTTTTTTTTTAAAAGCTGAAATCAGTCTTCCTGTCAAGCGATGACATCCGCATGCCAACGATTTACCTCCCCGGAAGAACCCCAACAGCGCTTTTTTTTTTTTTTTTTTTTTTTTTTTTAAGGCTGTTCGGAAAGTGGCAATAGCTAGCTACGTGGCTGACACGGTACTGGCAGGACAGGTCTCTGAAATGGAGAGAGAGAAATCCTGAAAGTTACATGGAGCAAAATCCACCTGTCTTCCTACGTTGCGCAATCTGGATGTGTCATATTGTTAACAAAAAAAAAAAGAAAAAAAAAAAAGCTCGCTCGCGCGCGCGTGCGCACGTACATACAGAGAGAGAGAGAGAGAGAGAGAGAGAGAGAGAGAGAACGCGCATACACAGACAGGAAGGGAACCTGGCGTACCACAGGAAGTTCCTTTCCCCGGAAAAAAAAAAAAAACCCGAGAAGTCGTAGCTTCACACCCATCAACCCCCCACCCCCCTCCCTATTCCAGAACCCTCTCGCCCTCCACCCGTCCCTCCTCACCTTCCCCCCACCTTGGCTGCTATTTCTGGATGATGGGAAGAGTCTATTGATGGAGGGAGATAAGAACGTTTGGGGATGGGGTAGAACTACACACACACACACACACACACATACACACATACATTGCCAGTAACCCCCGCCACCCCTTTTCCCTCTGCAAAACTTGTGTGCCACAATCGGCAGCTGTATAGCAGCAGCCCGTGACGACGAATGGCTAGAAGAGGCTCTGTCTGTCTGTCTGTCTGTCTGTCTCTCTCTCTCTCTCTCTCGCCCCCCCCCCCCCCCCCCCCCCCCCCCCTTCCCGCTGGTTCACATTCCCAAGCGCCTTGTACCTTCCAAGGGATGAGCTGAAAGATCCTGAAATCCTACTGCGGATTCCAAAAGCCGTCCGTGTTCGTACGCGAAGTACAGGGAACCAGTAGTGGAGATAACGTCTCTCTCTCTCTCTCTCTCTCTCTCTCTCTCTCTCTCTCTCTCTCTCTCTCTCTCTCTCTCTCTCTCTCAAAATGACGTAGTGGGGGAATCTGCGGAGGAGGGGGTGGGGATGGACGGGGAGTGTGGAATGTTCCAGGCATGAAGACTAGATTATGATGCTCCCAGCTTCGAAAAGCAGAGAACATTAGTGTGGAGTTTTCGACTAACAGCGTTTAACAACATTCGAGATCCTTTCCCTGATCGAATTCACATCATCGGCATTTGGCTTTTCATGAAGACTTCAGCTCCACTCAGTGGACGGATGACACACACGGAACCTAACCTCTCTCTTCTTGAAGAGCCCACACAACATTAAGTCCCCCACGCACACACACACACTCCCCACCCCCCCCCCCCCCCCCCCCCCCCCCCCCCCAAAAAAAAAAAAAAAAAAAATCACTTGAGATATCTCCGTCAACGACGATGGGCATTTTGGAGCGTCGTGAACTCGTCCACAGTCGAACACTACCACCAAATTATCTGAAACGAAATACGAATAGAGAACAAACAAGCCAGAGGCATCGTTCCAAGTTATGTTCCATGACCCGCACATTCCAACCCCTGTCTCACAGCAGGATAACGAATGAATACCCAGAAACATACCCAGGTACTGTATACAAGGGTGTGCCTGAAAACGATGGCAGAAACCTCTAAAAGGTATGCTACACCTCACGAGCACCCAAAACATTCAATGAAAAGAGAACAAATTCTCACAGGGAGGTAGAAGAAGCTTAGCAACAGGCGATGAGTTGAACACTCAGCCAGAAAGTATGGAGGAAACCGATGAAACTAAAAAGGCAGAAATAAAAAACAACTTATAGAAAAGAGGAGACTCCAAAGACCATCGACCAGAATTTGCTGAGGGTGATGACTGACAACTAACTGAACGAGGCCCCTGCCCTTCTCAAGGGTACCGGGGTGGGTCTCTCTAGTACGGTGTGTGGGACGTTCATAGGATGTGACTAACTACACTCTGAACTTTGTGTAACTATCTTTTGATGGAAAAAAAAAGGGGGGGGGGGGGGGGGGGGGGAGCATTCCTAGACTTCTGAGGGTGGATAAAAAGACAGGTTTTGGGATTGGGAAACAAGACGCCTCTAGACAGGTTTTGGGATCTGAACCCAAGAAGCCTCTGAACAAGTTTTGGGATCTGAAAATAAGACTCCTCTTGACAAGTTTTGGGATGGGAAAACAAGATGCCTCAAGGCAGGTTCTGGGATCTGAAAACAAGACGCCTCTTGACAAGTTTTGGTGTTAGAAAAACAAGACGCCTCTAAACAAGTTTTGGGATGGGAAAACAAGACGCCTCTAGACAAGTTTTGGTGTGAGAAAACAAGACGCCTCTAGACAAGTTTTGGTATTAGAAAACAAGACGCCTCTAGACAAGTTTTGAGATGGGAAAACACACGACGCCTCTAGACAAGTTTTGGTGTGAGAAAACAAGACGCCTCTAGACAAGTTTTGGTATTAGAAAACAAGACGCCTCTAGACAAGCTTTGGGATGGGAAAACAAGACGCCTCTAGACAAGTTTTGGTATTAGAAAACAAGACGCCTCTAGATAAGTTTTGGTATTAGAAAACAAGACGCCTCTGGGCAGGTTTTGGGGTTAGAAAACAAGACGCCTCTACACAAGTTTTGGGATCTGAAAACAACATTCCTCTAGACAGGTTCTGGGATGGGAAACAACAAGACGCCCCTAGACGCCTCTAGACAAGTTTTGGTATTAGAAACAAGACGCCTCTAGACAAGTTTTGGTGGTAGTAGAAAACAAGACGCCTCTAGACAAGTTTTGGGATGGGAAACAAGACGCCCTTAGACAGGTTTTGGGATGGGAAACAAGACGCCCCTAGACAGGTTTTGGGGTTAGAAAACAAGACGCCTCTAGACAGGTTAAAACTTTAAAAACCAAGACACCGAGAGGGGAAAGAGATTGCCTCAAGGAAGCTATGTGCTATTCTGTACGCAGGTTGTATACATGCAATGTACGAGTCTCTTTCCTCCCTCCCCTCCCTTCAAGCTGGGCCAGTCAAGGAGGAGAAGAAGAAGAAGAAGAAGCAGAAGAAGCCGGCAGTGGCGGTGGCTGCTTGGCACAGATGAACAATGGCAGCCCAGGGGCCTGGCAAGCAGGCAGGCAGGCAGCAGACAAGCCGCCTCCACATGTGCTTCCCATCAGATAGGGGCCAGGCTCCAGGCCCCACAGTACAGCGCTGCATCCACCAACACACGCCGCCAGGGAGGAGGTGGGGGTGAGTGATAAAGGAAGCAGCAGAAAGGGGTGTGAGAGGGTGGGGGCCGCAGAGAAAGTAAAGGTGAAGGAGGAAACGAAGAGACGTGGGGGGGGGGGGGGGGGTTGGGGGTTGGGGGTGAGTGGGGAGAGGGGGACACCCCCCCCCCCCACCCCCCCCCCCCCAGGACTTTTTCCCTCCCACAGTAGCTTGCAGACAGACACGAAAGGGTGAAAATCCCAGAAGCTGAGTTGCCTGCCTCCTCTCTTCAAATCTGGGACCTCCTGCCAACCCCTTCACCACCACCACCCTCCCCCCTCTCTCCAGCCTGACCAGCCTGACCAAAGTTTTAGTAAAATTATAGCCTCCTATCTCCTGGGGTGGCGCTGGGCTCCGGAGAGAGAGAAGGGGCGATTGGTAGGGGCCTGTAGATGGGGCGTGGAGGGGGAGGGCGAGGTGGGAGGTGAGGAGTGGGGGGGGGGGGGGGGTAGGTGCGGCGGCCCATATTTAGACACTCTCAACATCCTTGAATCGTTCAGTTAGTGCAGGGCAAGAAATCAGGTAGCAACAGTTCAGCCTGGATGCCTCCCCCAGAAGCGCCGACCACCTCTCCACTTACCCGCCACGCATTTTTTCCCTCTTCTTCTTCTTCTTCTTCCTTCTTCAACATCGGGTTACTGCTGCGGCTTCTGTTTTTCCACTTCCTTCTGGCATTCAGTGGTGCTGTGCTCTCCGCCTACAGACCGCCATCTATCTTGTCAGCATCCGCGTTCTACTCCTGTTTCCTGACCGCATCTCTTCATCTTCTTCTCCTGATTCCTGTGCTCAGGGCTCGGGGACGTGTTTGTGAAACGCAGGATTCCCTAAGGAGATGGGGGAGAGAGAGAGTGAGAGCGAGCGAGGGGAGAGAGAGAGAGAGAGTAGAGAGAGAGAGAGAGAGAGAGAGAGAGAGAGCGAGATGAGCCATGCAACAGGTCTGACAACAGATTTCCTCATCTTTTGTACAAAGGCAGTTGTTGAAAGCAATTTTTGGTGCTTCCTGTCATTTTCCCCCCTTGAAAAGTTCAAGATGGCCTCTGTCTGGAGGCCGCGTGGGTTCGGGGGGGGGGGGGGGGGGGGTGTGTGTGTGGAGGGTTTGAGGAACTTAGCGGGCCCTTACTTGCCGCGCGCCACTCATTGGCTGAGCGCATGAATCACGAAGCGTGGCGGTGGCGCGTTCTGATTGGCTGGCCCTTGCTTCCAGCGCTCCAGCCTGCTGAAATTGGTAAAACTGGCTCTTGCTGAATGTGAAATCAGGCCAGTGCACACTGTCGAAGGGTATTAGGGGTGTAGTATCGGCCATGGCATTTCCGCTGCTGCCAAAGTTTGAAAGGGATGTTTGAAAAGGTGGTGGCCTCCCTGCCTGCCTGGACACTCGGGTCAAGACTTCGCTGCTTCCCTCACCACGGCGGCCCTGTAGCACTGCGTAGACGGGCCATACTTCTTTGCTATCCCATATGTCTGTCTGAAAGCTATGGAATGTAAAGAAGTATGTACCGTGTGCACAGCCTTTCTCCACCACGTCGGCTGTTCCAGATTTCCCCTCCACGCCGCTCACCAAAAAAAAGACGGACGAGCAACAGTCATTATTTGTCGTCGGTTGGTTCAGGTTTGTAGTTTACAGTCTGGTTCTTCGTAAGTATCCTCCGCTGCGGCTGGTGACGGCGTTGTGGTTGTGTTCTGTCTTTTGAGTATAAGGGCTCCCCCTGTGAGGTAGGATCTTTCCCCAAGATTTTCCTCCCTTAGCTCGACGAGAGGGGGAGACAGGGTGAGGAAGCAGGGCGGGGGTGGGAACGATGTGGGTGGTTGGGAGGGAGGTGAAAGGGAGGAAAGGCTGAATAAAGGCGAAATTCTTCATTGTTCAACGTCTGGATATAAAGAATGGAGTGCAGAGAGGTTGCCGGCGTTTTATTGTTTAGTATGGTGTCCAGGGATCACTGACGTCTGTGGCTGGTGGACGCACGGGCATTGATGATTTGAAATCACTGGCTGACGACTGCTACAACAGCTTGCTTTGTTCTGGGGGTTCCAAGAAGCATCTGGACCACTGTTTCATTACCCTATTGTTCGTCTTTTGTTTTGTTTTTTCCTTCTTCTTTTTTTTTTTTTTTTTTTTTTCCCCTTCAAAGCAGAAGCGTTCAGGTCTTCTCACTTCACATAGGACTATCTGTATCACGCATTCTCACATGTCTTGCATTGTTCATAATCCCGCTCCTACACTCAGCTAGAGCCAGGCAGCAATGTAGATTTAGTTTTAGCACAATAATAAGTGTTCATTTTAGGTTGTATGAGAGACCTGTGTCTCCAGAGCACTGTACTGAAGATGGTGTCCATATTGTCGTGTCTTTGGAGCACTTTGTTCTGGATCTGGTGTTCAAGCATTGACGAAAGTTATCTGGCATCACACATGGTTTGTACGATATGGATTATCAATCGAAATTAACTGGAAGAACGCAGGAAGCTGCAATTCTCCCTTGTAAAAGAAGTTAAATCGGCGACGATTTGCACACAGGTAAAAGAGAATAAATAAAATGTATATGATAATCTTTACTTACAGAAAAGGACAGAACGCTGCCCTTTTAAAGTAATTCTACCTTGCTTTGAATAGTACAGTGTACAGCCCAAATTTTGCTGACAATTCTTTTTAAATACGTTCGGGATTACGTGTAGTGTAAGAAAAAAAACATCATTGTTACTAGCACAAAAAAAGCGTCCCAAGCGAGTTCTCTACAGAAGAAAAATGTCACTAACTCAGAAAACGAAAAGCTTTCAAAACGCTTGAAAATGAAACGGGGAAAGATAACTGTGGGTAAGGACACGACTACGTAAGGTTTTCTTGGCTACTCTTCCGTCAATTTCCTTCCTGTACCAAACGTTTGTACAGTGATTCTATGTACTTTCTTCCACTTCAAAACTTCAGCTTATTCGTCTGCAGTGGAGGTTGTCATCGGACAGGTTTGTTTTTTTTTTTTTTTTTTTTTTTTTTTTTTTTTTTTTTTTTTTTTTTTTTTGGCGCGTTTTCTGACTGCCGGTAGAGAGGCGGCAAAAAGCGCGGCCTTGGGGCGGTCCAGTCCTCTGTGTACTAACCTACGTACAGTCCACGCTAGCTGGTCGGTCTCGCATGCTGGTGGTCGGAGGTCCACATTCTTTTGACGGTGGTGGGGGCTGCTGAAACCGGATCGTGCCAGGCGATACGATACGCTGGCTACACAGACCCGGCCTGGAACAACAGGGTGACGCATGTCCTCCGGAATCAGCCAGGCTGGTGGGAACTGAACGAGGAACAAGTCTGTCAGTCAGTCAGTCAGTCAGCCAGGAAGGGGGGAGGGCAGGCAGGCAGGGGAGAGAGGGATCCAGGCGCTGTGACCACAAACAACACACGTTGGCTGCTGGCAGGATGGTGGGTGACAGAAGTGGTGCTTGGCAGTCAGTCTTCACAGGCACAGCGGCACACTGCCACATGTGGTTTCACTCCTCCACTATCAGAGCTCTCCGCCTGCCCCTCGGCACCTTCTTTGCTTCCCCTCTCCTCTCTCCCCCACTGCCGCCCTCATGCCCTGTACAAATCTCGTCGTCGTAAGAAGCGGAGACTGATCAATGAGGTTCTGCCACTCTTGAAGATGGGAGCAAATACACTGCCTACAAGACAAACCCTGTGGACAGGAGCTGTCACACACACACACACACACACCCTTACCCTGACAAAGCATGCCCCGGTCTGTCCTGACGACCAGCCCAGCCCCCAGTATTCCAAGTCCCGTCGTCCTCAAACAACGGTGTGACTGACAACACCCCCCCCCCCCCCCCCCCCCCCCCCCCATACACACACACTCCTTCCAACCCCACCTCTCTCTCAACACACGCACGTGTTCACACACACACACACACACACACACACACACACACACCACACACACACACACACACACCACTCCGCCAAAGCGTAACATGTCTATCTTTTGTTAAGTTCTTGACCCCTACCAGACCTCCGTCATTCCAGGCCCCAAATACTGCCCAGTGTATCCGCCTACACTACACTCCCCAATGTATGTTATAAAACACCAAGTTGGCACGTAAGAAACGGCCAGACTCCTTGATCACACACAATCTGCAAACAAACAAAATTAGTGTGGTATGCGTATGCGCGCGCGCGCCTCTGTGAGTGTGTGTGTGTGTGTGTGTGTGTGTGTGTGTGTGTGTGTGTGTGTGTGTCAAACACATGCTTTTTTTTTCATCCGGCCCTTGCCCCACTAAGGGACTAACTAAGCATGACTAGCGACTACTAAGCATAACTAGCGACTAAGACTTACAAAATTATAACAAACACACATATCTTCACAAATGCATTAAAAAATTGATGAGCTGTTCATCTACTAACATTTAAGGCGAAGATGACTTTAAAGGGGGGGGGGGGGGGGGGGGGGGGGAAAGCAATTGCAACAACAAACAAAATAAAGAAATTAATTTCAAAGACGAGAAGAGAGAGAAAGGAAAAAAAAAATCAGCACACAGACAGAATAAGCGATCCTCCTATTGAAGAGAGAGAGAGAGAGAGAGAGAGAGAGAGAGAGAGAGAGAGTTACATTCCTTTTGTAAAATATTAACATACAGCAAGCTGCTAAGGATGATAATTAGCCAACTACAATGCATCAGTAATATCAACATTTTTTTTTCATAAGCGATCCTCCTATTGAAAGAGAGAGAGAGAGACAGAGACAGAGACTGACAGACAGACAGACAGAGACAAAGACAAAGACAGACCGACAGAGGATCGCGATATCATGAATACAGGTCAGGCCACAGAATCGGAGGCAAGTTCAGGGACCTGGTTCTCGCAATGAAATAATGCTGCAGGTAATTCGCTAACAAAGTGTGAAGGTATATACCCCCCGCCCCTCCCTCCTCCCAACACCCACCCACCCACCCACCCACCCAACCCTCACCCCGCATGCACTTCCCCCTCTCAGCCTCAGCCAGCGCCACCCTACCCCCTCCGCTCGCCAACCTCCCGCACCACCACACCACCCATCTCCCTTCCATCTGTCTTGAATCACAACTGCCGCCTGCCTCTTCTCTCTCTCTCTCTCTCTAACTGCCGCCTTCGCCTTCTCTCTCTCCTCTCTCTCTCTCTCTCTCTCTCTCTCTCTCTCTCTCTCTCTCTCTCTCTCTTTCTTCCACAGTGTGTGCGCTCGCACGTGCATGCGTGTAAGGAGTGGGGGGATGGGTACTGAGTGCGCGTGTCAGTGCATGCATCTGTCCGTCCATGTGGATGCGCAGACAGGCTCTTAGATATCGCATGCATGCTCACGCATAATACGCACGTGCGCGCGCGCGCGCGCACACACACACACACAAACACACACACACAACACACACACACACACACGACGCACGCACGCACGCACACACACACACACACACACACACACACACACACACACACACACACACACATCCCTGCTTGTCCTTCATCGCTTAGCCCAAAATGCCGGGACATGTTAGGGGTGTGTGTGTGTGTGTGTGTGTGTGTGTGTGTGTGTGTGTGTGTGTGTGTGTGTGTGTGTGTGCGTGCGTGCGTGCGCGCGCGCGCGCGCGCGCGCGTATCTTTGCGATTGCGCGCGCGTATGCATGTAATGTGCGTGTGTGTGAGTGTGTGAGTGTGTGAGTGAGTGAGTGAGTGTGTGTGTGTGTGTGTGTGCGCGCGCGCACACACACACACACACACGCGCGCGCGCAGCCTCTCACTCCGCAATACGACTGGGGATGGACCACTGCAGCCAAGTTTAACACAGCTAATCCCACCAAAATCATCTCGTCAATGTGAGCCAGAGGCTGTCTGTCTGGTGGTATATACAGACAGACTTGTTGGGTGTGGATTTGCGGATTACATGGGGATGCAGAATCGGGCGCCGAGGGCAAAAATCTCTCTCTCTCTCTCTCTCCTCCTCTCTCCGTCCTCTCTCTCCTCTCTCTCTCTCTCTCTCTCGCTCTCTCTCTCTTGCGCGCGCACTCGCTCTTTCTCGCTCGCTCTCTCTCGCGCGCGCTCTCACTCTTCTCTCTGTCTCTCATCTTCCCTCTCTCTCTCTCTGTTATCTTTGCATTGCTGACCCCCCCCCACCATCCACCTTCATCCATCTTTGACCCCCCCCCCCCCCCCCCCCCCCCCCCCCCCCCCAGTCTACGTCCTCCACATGTGCACGGACTGAAGCAGACCTCCTGCACGATTCACCCATGCACGCAACTCCGTCCGTCTCACTCCTTCTCACCCCCCTCTCTCTCTCTCTCTCTCTCTCTCCATTTTTCCCCCATCGCCGGTACACATCAAGGAGAAACACCCACACACACACACACACACTCAACAGAAGAGTCAAATAACGGCATACGTCGCTTTCCAGTACTGGAATATTAGAAAGCAAGCAAAACAAAGCCACACAGAGAATCGGCTGTCTTCACAGTTTATCGCCCAGCCGACAGCAAAGACCTAATCGGAAAGGGTGGGGGTTGGCGGAAGAAACGGGGGGAAAGGGCAGATTTGCAGCCACACCAGAAAAAGTCAACTTTCACTAACACACATGCACTAGTGCCACATGCACTACACACACACACACACACACACAAAAGGCACCCACACTACGTGGCGAGGTTATGCCGACCACACCTAACGGACATGGCATCGTCCTGCCACAGGGAGGAGGGAGGCACGGAACCTCCAACCAACCACTCTGACCTTTTGCAGTCATCGTCTTCAACATCACAACACGAACCCACTACCCCCCCCCCCCCCCCCACCCCCCCACACACCACCACCACCACCACACCCCACACATCCCGCCCCCAACCCAACAACCCTCTTCCCCCAATCTTTATCTCAAAGGGGCCATAATAACCTCAACACTACCGACTGAAATCCATTTCAATAGTAGATATTAAGACCTGAACCTATCGCAGTACAGGAGCATTACAGGCGGGGTAGGAGGGAAAGTGGAAGAGGTGTGTGTATGTGGAGGGGGGGAGAGGGGGGGCTTACACTCTTTAATCTAGTGGAATGGAACCAGGATTCAAAAAAAAAAAAAAAAAAAAAAAAAAAAAACGGAACTGGGGCTGGGAATGGTGTTAGAGAGTGTGTGAGGGAAATCACGATAGTGACAAATTCCAATGGGGAAAAGATCATTAATTTGATTGGTTGCTTGCAGAGAACGTATGTTGGTTAGTTTCATTCAACTGCGCGTTCCAAAATGTGGCCAGTCAGGAAGTACAGCGCAAACTGTCCAGTTTCAAAGGCTGCATGCGTGAACGTATACGTGCGTGCGTGCGTGTGTTGAGAGTGAATGAGTACGCGCACGCGTATGTGATCTGTACACCAACACATTGATGTTGTTGTTATTGTTGTTGCCAGAAAAAAAAAGGCCTGATCTCACTCCGCTTATGGTTGTTTCGTTTTTTTTTTTTTTTTTTTTCGATCTCATTCAAAACTAACGTAAATAAAACAAATAAATCCTTCAAACTTCCATCCTGCCCCAGCTTGTCTGATTTCCGCGCTGATTAAATAAACGAGGTTTCTTCATTCGCCTGATCCGACTGGAAACGCCTCAGTTCAGTGCAGCAACTGTGGTCCTGGTCAAGTGATCGAACAGGCCATGTCCCGTGTGTGACAGAACATGAGACACGTGACACAACACCGTGCGCCGTGATCGAACTCGTGAACGGCGGCCCTTTGGCGCGATACAAAACAAAAAAAACAAACAAACAAACAAACAAAATCGACCAATCGAAAGATCCGTTTACAGAATCTGGCGAATCTTGTTGCCCTTCTCTCTCTCTCTTCTCTCTCCTCTCTCTCTCTCTCTCTCTCTCTCTCTCACACACACACACACACACACACACACAACACACACACACACAGAGCATAAGAGAGATTCAGATCCTTTCCACTCACAATCCTCTGGCTTATCTTCAATGCAAACAAGATCACTGCGCCCTTTAAAAAAAGGAATACAAACCAGAAAGAAAACCTTTCGTAATTATGTATCCCCCCCCCAATATCCTCATCACCCAGAACACTAGAAATAGTAACACTCCACGGTTGGTCGAGATTCTAAAAAGCAGCCTTTTTCCGTCACTCTCAATACACAAACACTCCTCACCCCCCCCCCCCCCCCCCCCCCCCCCCCACACACACACACTAAAGGCAGCGGGTGCGAGCAAGGGAGGAAAGGCAAGTCGATCTCCCCCCCCCCCCCCCCCCCCCCCCCCCCCCCCCCCCCCCCCCCCCGCCTTACTTACATCCCGCTGTCCAGCCGTGTCGATGCCGAAAAAAAATCAGAGCGGCAAAGAGAGGAACCGTGCCTCCCGGAGCTACACACATCAGCGGCTGGGCGGGCCATTGATCCGCCAAGCCGACAGGTTTAGCAGGCACTACTCCGGTTCCAGCCAGGGTCTGTCTGTCAGCTCATCTTACCGGCCAACAGCTGCGGGGAATCAAACGGACACCGGACAACCCACCACCCCTCATGGTGGAGCTCCCAGGATACGGACTGAATACCTGCAGGTTACGGA
>JADBJO010000168.1:442500-460000 GCA_016801955.1 Conus betulinus
AAAATCCCCCCCCCCCCCCCCCTCCCCCCCCCCCATCGGCAGAGGTAACAAACAATACGCACGCGCGAAGGAGGAGGAGTCTGACATAGAGTCAGTCACAGAGACACTACTAAGCTAGACAGAAGTAGACGGGACAGACAGACTGGCAGAGAACAGAAAAAGTGTACAAATCATGACAGACCTATAAACAATCGCGCGAGCGTTCACCGCCGAGTCCCATGCTCACTCTGACGCTTGCACGAGAGTTCGACACCCCACCCGCACCCACCCCAACATACCCTACTCACTCTCTCTCTCTCTCTCTCTCTCTCTCATCTCTCTCTCTCTCTCTCTTCTCTCTCGCACACACGCACGCACGCACACACACACACACACTCGCACGCACGCACGCGCGTGCGCACGCGCGCGCGCGCGCGCGCACACACACATACACACACACACACCATGCGCGCGAGTACGCACGCACGCATGCACGCACACACACACACACACACCAGGCGCGCGAGTACGCACACAATATGGAGGCAAACTTTGACGTAAGGAGAAATGAGCAAAAGGGGAAAGAATGGGGGGTGGGGTAGGGGTGGGGTGGGAGTGGGGGAGAAGGAAGGGACTGAGGGTCAAAGGAAAGAAGTCGGAGAAAAACAGCTGGGGAGATGGGGAGAGAAATGTGGTGGCACTGGGGTAAAGGGGGGGCAGAGGGGGGGGGGGGGGAGGGATGAAAGGGAACGCGTAGGGGAGGGGCAGAGAGAGAGAGAGAGAGAGGGGGGGGGGGGGGGGAGTTCTAACCCATAAATCGTGAACCCCCCGGCCATGAAGAAAGGGTTTTTATTTGTGCGCAACGCCAACACTTCTTCGGCTGCTCTGAATAGTACACCAGGACTACCCTGCAGCCACCTACCTTTCACTACTGATCAGGGGGGGGATCCCACCATCTCCTTCCTCCCTTCATCGATCACAACCCCTGTTAGTTTTTTTAAACACTGGTCCTGCCTTGAAGATGGCGAAAGTTCACGACGGTCAGAAGCGCAACAATTGGTCCTGTACCCAAGTCTGAATTCCAAAACAGCTGGTACATGTTAATGTTGCTTACAGCCCAGCCGACCGCAAAGGGCCATAATCAGGGCTGTCACCACATTGGAAATAACTGTCAAATCGCTTGGAAAAAAAAAAAATCACTCAACACAACTCTCTAAAGCATACCTTAAAAAAAAAAAAAAAAAAAAAAAAAAAAAAAAAAACAGAAAATTTGTTTAAAAATTTTCCTTCGTAAAATCTAAGATCAGATGAAAAATGTTAAATCTCCCTCAGAAATTCAAAGATCACATCAGGTGGGACATCTCTGTTCGACAACAGTTCCCTATCAACGAAGGCTTTCATGTTCAAACCAGTTTAAAATTATACTGACTGATAAGACATTAACACAAATATTGAAATACTGAGCTGGTAAAGTGAATGTAAACAACACTTGAGTAACTAACGAGCTGTTCGGCTCTCCCCCCCCCCCCCCCCCCCCCCCCCCCCCCCCCCCCCCCCCCCCCCCCCCCCCCCGAACCAGAACGAGAACAAATAATGGAAATAAATAAATACTGGGGAAACCATGCAGGTAAACAAGTCACCAGGCACTATGAAAATGATTGAACAGGGGCACTCCTCCTCCTCCTCCCTCCTCTCCTCTCTCTCTCTCTCTCTCTCTCTCTCTCTCTCTCTTCTCTCCTCTCTCTCTCTCTCTCTCTCTCTCTCTCTCTCTCTCTCTCCGTCTCTCTCTTTGCTGAGTCATGATTTTCGAACTGATGATTTGTTTGCCTGCACTAATTCACCCCCACCCCCACTCCCCTCCCCTCCCCCTCCCCCCCCATCCCCTCCCCCCCCCCCCCCCCATCCCCCGCACACAAGATTACACTCACATATACACACACGCGTGAGCACGCGCGTAAACATGCACACACACACACGCGCGCGCATGCACACACTCACACACACGCACGCGCACACACACACACACATATATATACACAAACACACGCGCACATGTACACACATTCAAATCTTATCAGATGAATCGAAAAAAATGACAGAAGTATACAAGGAACAACAACGATCACAAAAGAATTCCAACAGTTTATCAACCCTTGCATGCATGCCCCGCATCCCCCCCCCCCCCCCCCCCCCCCCCCCCCCCAAAAAAAAAAAAAAAAAAGAAAGTGGAACAAATCACATACAAGTCCACAAATCTTAAGCGTAAAAGAAAATGAAGAAAACTGGCGGCTAACAACTACACTAATTTACAAAGGCCACTTTCATTATAATTTGTGATAAATCTATCCAATAGTTTTCACTGAAAATGGACAGCCCGGTAGCTAACTTCATCCAAAATTACCACTTGTCTCATGTTCGAAGAATCAAGGATTAGTGGCTTAAAAAAAAAAAAAAAAAAAAAAAAAAAAAAAAAACCTGACCTAGTTTTAGGTCAGTAACAGTCGACGCTGGTTTTGAAATAAATGCTGAATTCAAATCATGAATAGTCTCTCTCTCTCATAGACACGTTTGACATGCGTTTTTCAAGTTTACAAGTATTATATGTATACATTTCATGAAGATTTTGCCAGTCAAAACCTTGATCTGTATGAAGATTCTCAGCAACACCAAATAACAATTTCCCAGCTAACTGTAACTTTGGTGTGTGCCGCACGTTCTGTTTTCAACAATTCTACATAAGCTGACCACAAACGTTTTGGAATTACTACATTCCGGAACGACTATTCATGCAATGCCTTCCTTCATTTCTGCTGTACAGAAATCACAGAAGTTGACAATTTCGCACCTTGATGGATGCCTTTCTTTCATGAAAATTAATGATTGCTCACACCTTTTACTGGAAATTAAGACATGCGGTTTGCGAGTTTGTTTCTATTCATCATTTTATTTATGATTATCATAAATGCATGTCAGCGAACCGCCCAGAGAAACGTGGACAAACGAGTCATAAGACAAACACGACGCGTTTCGACCTCTTAGGTCTTCTTCAGGCAAGACACAAACAAACAGGACAATGAAAACGAACGCATTTTTCACTTCAACGCCTGCCTACCTTGCGTTGACGAGATCTAAGCTAAGTGAAAAATTCGTTCATTTTCATTGTCCTATTTGTTTGTGTCTTGCCTGAAGAAGACCTCAGAGGTCGAAACGCGTCGTGTTTTGTCTTGTGACTCGTTTGTCCACGTCTCTCTTGGCGGTTCGCTAACATTTATTTAAGATTTGTTTAGATTTCCGCCTGCAGTCGTCTCACTTTGCAACTATGATTATCATGTTTTCTTTTATTTTATTATTATCATTACTATAATTGTTATCATTATCACGAGTATTGTCCCATGACAGCGAGTCTACAGAGAACCATAACAGATGTTAGGTCTGTCATATTTCGACAGCCTCTGCTCTCAGTCACGCGCCACGGGGTAGAGGCACTGCAGCAAGTCTTGTCATCCCGTATGCTATGACTACTATGATTACTATGCACAGAGGTGCACGTAGGTGTGCATGTACGTGTGTGTGTGTGTGTGTGTGTGTGTGTGTGTGTGTGTGTGTGTGTGTGTGTGTGTGTAGCAGCGTGTGTGCGTGCGTGCGTGCGTGCGTGCGTGCGTGTGTGTGTGTGTGTGTGTGTGTGTGTGTGTGTGTGTGTGTGTGTGTGTGTGTGTGTGTGTGTGTGTGACTGTGTGCGTATCGGGTTATAAGCAGCAGCAGGGAATGAGTGGCAAAGGACAAGACTGAAGACAAATAAGTTCCGGCAGTTCCCGCACAGCAGGTGTGTGTGTGTGTGTGTGTGTGTGTGTGTGTGTGTGTCGTGTCGTGTGTGTCTGGAGAGGAAATGGGGGGGGGGGGGGGGGGGCGGCGATGGGGGGGTGAACAGGCGCGCAAAAAAGTACACGAGTGCAGTCAATCACACATCTGTACTCCCACCCCCTAGCAGGAGGAATTCCCAGGCCTGGCAGCACACAAGACGCTGCTGCTTCTTTCTTCCTTACAGTTGGCTCTACCCATGCCAACCATGCCTCCTCTCCACCCGCCACGGAGATGTGCACACACACACACACACACCAGTACCTCAGTGATGCCAGACTCTGCGCGTTAGCGAACGCGTCCGGGGCGGCGGGTCTGCTGTGCCGCTCACGCTCAAGCCGCCTGCTGCCACCGTCAGCCAGAGGATCCCACATTTCCCGGGGCGGCGATTGGCTGGCGGCGGTCACGTGGCGGCCACCCAGCGCATGACGCAAGACCCGGCAGGCAGCGTGTGGGGGAGGAGGAGGCGCGGCCTGCGCCCGTCTAGCACTTCCAAATTTGCTGAGGGCATTCCCCCCTTCCTCCGGCCTCTTTGCCTTATATGCCAGAGCGGCATGGCTTGTCTGGGAAGTTGAGGTAATTTGAGTCTAGACATCTGGCGAAGAAGCATGATGGCACAGGGAGGGGGAGGGGGAGGGGAGGAGGCTGGGGGGGGGGGGGGGGGGGAGAAAATCCCTGTGTGTGTGTGCGTGTGCGTGTGTGTGTGTGTGTGTGTATGTGTGTGTGTGAGCGAGTAAGACACACAGAGAGAGAGAGAGAGAGAGAGAGAGAGTGTGTGTGTGTGTGTGTGTGTGTGTGTGTGCGTGTGCGTGCGTGCGCGCGAGCGCTGCCTGCTACGTGTAAACGTGTGTTGTGCGAAGAGGGGAAAGGACTAGTGGTCTGGAAGAAACACCTGGTTCCCTTCTCAGAATCTCCTCCCAGGACACAAATCATGAGCACAATGGCGTGGGAAGAGATGAAGAGGCCTTGTATGTCCAAACGTGCACACCAGAGAGGCCCAAGCCGGCCTGCGCTGATCTGGTGCATGAGAGAGACAGAGAGACAGGGGGAGTGGACCAGTGTACTGGTTCCAGAGATAATGGGCCTTCAAGGCACACACCCTGGGCATGCTTGCCGCTATCTTTCTGAACTAGACAGGCATGCATGCTGTCCGTCCGCTCCTCCCCCAAACCCCATCTTTATCTACCCTTTGTTGGGCTTGGTCACTGGATAGTTCTTTCACAGATGTGCTGTGGGTTTCTACAGCTAGGAGAACATGCAGACAGACACAATGCAACTGATTAGCCGTCTGATTTGGGGGGGGGGGGGGGGGGGGGGGGGCGGCGAAGTATTCAGATGTTTGCATGATTTTAAAAGTATTCAGATGTTTGCTTGATTTAAAAGTATTCAGATGTTTGCTTCATTTAAAAGTATTCAGATGTTTGCTTGATTTTAAAAGTATTCAGATGTTTACTTGGTTAAACTGGTCATTGACGTCTTTCCTGGACTGGTTGGTAGTTTTTCCTCTCCTGTTTACATGCAGACTGAACTGTTTCTGGGAGGCCGGAACAGCTCAGTGGTAGAGCGCCGGACTCGTAATCCTGGGGGTGCGGATTCGAATCTCCGCCGAGCTGTTTCGGTACAGGGGGATTTTTCCCTCGGAGTTATAACATTGGTTCTGACTCCATTTCCCTTACAGTCCTTCGAATGAGACTATACACCGGGGTTCCGTGTGTGAACGTACGCATAACACCTTGCACACACGTAAAATCCCATCACCAACTTTCGGAAGAGAAGGCCAGTTTGGCCGTTGGTATGGATGACATGTTACACATAGCATGACCTTCCCCGAAGCTGGAGTATGGCTGCCTTAATGGCGGGACAAAAAAAAATGGTCATACACACAAAACTCCACTCCCTTTGTTGGGCAGATGGGTTTAATACTTGCCTGTCTATACAGGGAGTGTCCGCAGGAGTATCAACCTGCGTACGCAGAAGAAGAACTGTTTCTGCTTCATGTGACTCTCTTTGATCTTGATCTGCCTGGATTGTCAGCAAGTCAGCTTTTTGTTCGGTATTTGTCTAACTGCCTTTCTGTCCTAAAAAGACGACTAGTACGTTAATTTTCTTTTTTTTCACAGTACGTCCCCCTGCTTGTTTCCTTGCCTCGTTCAGTATGTTTTTTTCTTTCTTTTTTCCCCCCTTTTTTGGTTTATTTCCCTGCTCCAAACCACACACGTACGTACTCTGCAAACACTGCAAAGGCCCAGCCCCCAAAACTTGGATCAGTACATCTACTACCTGAAGATAACTTGCACAAATCTAGCATCCCTGACAGGGGGGGGGGGGGGGGGGGGGGTAATGGACCCCAAGAATGAGAAAAAAACGAGACAAAGAAGGCGCCAAAGACAACATGACAGTGTGCCGGCTTGGTGTAGTCACAACACACAGCCTTTTCTCCTTCTTCAAAATGGAACTAGTGATGGAGTAAATGCAGCGTTCTTGATCACGTGGCTAACGCACACCACTCGGTGAGCAGACAGTGAATCAGACAGCCACAGAAGGTTTTGTATTCCAACCGATTTATCCTTTTCATCCGGCCAGAAACAGGACTGTTAATGTATGTCTCTCTCTCTCTCTCTCTCTCTCTCTCTCTCTCTCTCTCTCACACACACTCTCACACACACACACACACACACACACACACACACACACACACACACACACAAATACACACACATAGAGCTATGTTTAAAAAAACAAACAGGAAGCCTACGAGAGTAAACTGAACTGGCAACAGCGTAAAACGTCAAAGCCATTAAAAGAGCAGAAAGTGGATGGAACCACTCAGAACCTGGACACAGCAGTTTCACCACTCACAATTCTCCATAAGCCTAAGAATCAACATGAGCGACAACGACAAATTTTCGGGAGTATGTGACAAAACCCACCCCCGTATCCCAGACTAGTGCGGAGACTTCTCTGCCCCGACACTGCAACTGACATCCTCCACAGCTGCTGAGAGCATCCATGGGTGATCCCCACCCCCCCCCCCCCTCCTTTTATCACCCTCTGATATCGCTCTGAAAGTGAAAACAAAACAAAAAAAAAAAGAGGGTGACTGAACAAACTGACAGTACAGTAGCACCTCCTGACAAACGCTAACGTGTTATCGCGGATGACGCCTTTTCTGCCCCCAGCCCCGAGGCCAGGCCCTCGCTATTTGCATGTTTCCCCAGCTAAACATTGCATAATCGGCACTGGCTCTCCTCCAATCTTCATACTGTGACCTCCCCTTCACTCCTCTGTCGGTTGCTTTCGCATCACAAGGCCACCTCTCTGCGACAGCAAAGGGGTCCCTCTCATGTTTTGAGGGACTGGCTAAACCAATTCAATGTGGCCATGTACAAAAAACAATGGAGTAGGTATGCTTCTTTCTTCTTCTTCTTCTTTTGAGAATTATTTCGAGGGTTATGTTTACGTTTACATTTTATGCTTTCTGCAGAAAGAAACAACGCAGCCAGTTCTCCACCTGCGAGTACTCAGTAAATTCAATTAATGCTGTTTATATAGCCCAACGGCACTACGTAGTTCACAAAAAAAATGGGGGGGGTGGGGGGGGGGGGGGGGGGGGGGGGGGGAAGAAAAAAAAAGACAACAAAGACCATGTACCAATTATCAGTTGATTGCAAAGATTTATTTACACACACACACACACACACACACACACACACACACACACACACACACACACACTATGCGAGCGTCAGCACCGCAGTTCTTGTCTACAGCAATGCAGAAGATGGTTCAGCATCAATATTTACTGGTGAGGTGTTTGTCACCTGTCTTGTTCAACATCTTCCTTGAATCAAGGACGATGAGAAGCTCCGGAACACGAGGGTACTGCCAGTAGTAAGGGAAGGACCATCACAATTGACTTCATTGTCAACGCAGCCCAGACAACAGGAAGCCTCCAACCGGAGACAGAATGACGGACGCCAGTGACAGCCTCTCTGAGGAAGCTTGCGCCCTGATGACTCGAGTCCTAACTGCAAAAATGGTTACACGTATTGGATATTGGAATGTAAGAACTTTGTTCCAGTCATCCAAGTTGGCACAAGTCATCAAGCAAATGAAGGCCCACAAAGTCAACATCCTAGGTCCTAGCGAAATTTGTTTGGACAGTGTCAGGGAAATTTACATCAGAAGACATGAGCATCCTGTTTTCAGGTCGTCATGACAACATCCACCGAGACGGCGTCGCTCTTCCTTGCCAGACAAGCAGGCGATGCACTAGAAGAATGGACACCAGTGAACGAGCACCTCCTGACAGCACCATTCATCACGTCACACGCCAAAGTCACCATCATCCAGTGCTACGCCCCAACCAGTGACCATGACGATGCAGACAAAGACACCTTCTACCAGCAGCTTCAAGACTTGTTTGAAAAAGTACCACGCCATAATATCTTGTTGATCATGGGCGACTTGAATGCACAGACTAGGGAGGATCGGTCTGGCTTTGAGCATGTCCTTGGTCCACATGGGAATGATAAGAGAACTGATTATGGTGAACGCTTCCTGCAGTTCTGCGCAATGAACAACGTGAAAATTGGGTCGTCGCTATTCCAGCATAATGATATTCACAAGATCACACATGGATATCAAATTATCACAGGACTCAGACTCAAATCAATCACATCGCGATTGGACCAAGGTGAAGAACCCTATGTCTGCAAGATGTACGCGTGTACCGTGGAGCAGACGTGTGCAGTGACCATCAAGCTGAAGATCAAGCTGAGAGAGAAGAAAGAGACTCCCGTCCAAGAGATACAATACAAGCAAGCTAAAGGATCCCAACACAGAGGCCCAGTTCCAAGCTTTCCTGAGCAACAGGTATTCAGCCCTTACCGAAACAATGCCTGGATCGACAGAATGGTGGGAGGAGATGAAGGATGCCATGGCAACAGCTGGAAAAGAAACCCAAGGGTTTAAGAAGTCACTGCGGGAATCCTGGATCAGTGATGACACATGGGAATTGATAGCAGAGAGGAAAGAACTCCACCAGAAGAGACACAACAGTACTGCTCCTCAGACCAAGCAGCGTACTACAGGAGTACATCGAGAAGGACAGGCAGGTGAAGCGAAATGTCCAGAAAGATAAAAGGGATTGGCAGGATAAGCAAGCAGAAGATGCCGAAGAAGCTGCCAAGCGCAACAAGAGAGCTGTCTACCAGACCGCAAAGAAGATAACTGGTACTGTGAGGACTGGCTCTGGACCTGTGAAGGCAAAAGATGGCACACGTATGTCAAGAGGCGAGGAGAAGCTTGCAAGATGGCTGAACACTTCAAAGAAGTTCTAAACAGACCCAAGCCACCAACACCCGCTGAGGCAGAAGACCCATCCCTCCTGCTCCCAATCAACACCGATGACTTCACTGAAGAGGAGATCAGAAACAGCCATCAAGATATTAAAGAACAATAAGTCCCATAGGTTCGACGGAATAACAGTGGAAATGCTCAAAGGTGGTGGTGACCGCATCGTCTCGTGGATGTGCAGTCTCTGTAACCAGGCCTGGAACTCTGGCGTCGTCCCAGAGGACTGGAAGAATGGCGAAGTCGTCTGTATTCAAAAAAAAAAAAAAAGATAAAAGGCAACCTCTCAGAGTGCTACAACTGGAGAAGAGTTACTCTACTGTCGATACCAGCGAAAGTGTACTGCCAGGTCATCCTCTACCGACTACTCGGCGTAGTGGACAATGAGCTCAGGGAACAAGCAGACTTCCGCCCAAAACGATCCTGTGCGGAACAGATCTTCACACAAAGACAGATCATAAAGAAGTGTGGAGAGCACCAAGTACCCCTGGCCACCAGCTTCATTGACTTCTCCAAAGCGTCTGACAGTGTCCACAGACCATCATTGTGGAAAAATCATGAAAACCTAACGGCATCCCAGAGAAAGTTGTGTCGGCCATTGAGCAGATATACATAAACTCCAAGTGCAGAGTCAGGACGGAAGATGGCTACAGTGACTGGTTGAAGTTATCACCAGAGTAAGGCAAGGTTGTATCCTCTCCTCTCCCCTCTTTGCAACTGCCATTGACTGGGTTCTGAAACACGCAACCCAAGGAAAGGGAATCAGGTGGACAGAAGGGAACAGCCTCTCAGATCTGGATTTTGCCGATGACATTGCCGCTCTTGCAAGCACCACTCAAGATCTGCAGGTGCTTGTAGACAACATCAGCAAGTTTGCAAGCAACACTGGCCTCATCATCAGTGCCAAAAGACTAAAAAAAACATGCTTACCGGTAAACACCAAGGGCCAACAGACGTTCTCATCGACCAAAAAAACAAGTGGAAGTAGTAGAGAACTTTATATACCTAGGCAGCTCTACAACAACGCCAATGACCTCGACCATGAACTGAAGTGTCGTATTGGGAAAGCAACATCAGCATTCAATCAGCTGAACAAAAAATATGAACAGCAGTAATTCTCCCTTGGAATCAAGCTGAAATTTTATAACTCCAGTGTGATGTCAACGTTGTTATATGGATGTGAAACCTGGCAACTGAGGATCACCCAGGAGAGAGCAAACTCGACACTTTTGATACTAAGTGCCTACGTAAGATCTTGGGCATCAAATGGTCAGACTTTGTACCAAATGAAGAGGTCAGGGAGAGGTCCAAACAGCTCCCCGTGTGAACCATCGTCTGCAGACGGCGCCTCCACTGGCTGGGTCATGTCTTAAGATTACCCTCTTCAAGACCTGCAAACCAGGCCATTAAATGGACCCCAGCAGGCCAGAGGAAAAGAGGACGACCCAGGATGAGCTGGCGACAGACAGTGGAGAGACCTCCGACTCGTTGACAGAGGATGGAGTGACTAGCGAACTGGCTGAGGAGGACCGTGCACAGTGGAGCGCTTGACTGCCTCATGCGTCGCAAGACGCGGGAGCATCTAAGTCTAAGTCATCACAATTCTCTGATTTGCGTATGATGTTACCAGGCTTGCCGGCGTAGACAATGATCCTGTTAAGCTGGTACACGCCACAACAACACGACATCCTCAAACAATTGCATGGAGATCACTCTGAAATGACAGCACTGAAGACAAACAATTCCGATGATGTCACCATGTAAGACCACACCATCGACCAGAAACTGGAAGGGTAATGACTGATTTCAAATATCTAGGGGGCAGTCATCTCTGACCATGAGCACCGAGACAATGTCAAGATCTGCACGAACACCAGTGGCCTTGGCAACATGGTAAGTCATTTGGAAGACAGAGAACATCTTCCGAAGTCAGACTCACGCATGTTTCATTCATTTAAATCAACCTGTGTGTATGTGAAAACAAGAGCGCCGACTACAGAGCTGGAGACGAAGATTAAGACACTGGGGAGATGCTTTCACGGGGTCTTGGCATCACATTCCGAGATCGTGTGACTTATGCCATCGCGTCCTATATGGACGGGTCAAATGAAGAACTACCTAACAACTGTCATCAAGAAAAAACTGAAATTTTACGGACAGAGATTTCTAGATGGAATGGACGAGTCCAGGACAATCATACGAGGTATAATGTAAAGCATAAGACAGTGGAAGATGGATAGGAGAGTGTGGACAACATCATGTACTGTAGCCATTGATGATTAGAAGCAAAAAAGATTTGACACGAATTCTATCAGCTTTGGTGCCCCCACAACTACGAATGGTTTTATAGACACGATGATGATGCCACTGATAATTAGGAACAAAAAGATTTGACACGAATTTTATCAGCTGTGGTGCTCCTTCAACTATGAATGGTTTATAGGCACGATGCTGATGGTAATGACGACGACGACGAAAGATCAGAATTACAAAATAACGCTGCCGAATTCATGCAAGGCTTGTAAGAGAACTCACGATCTGCACACACAGATCCACAGTAGGAAGAAACTCTAGGGATCAGAGAGCTTGACGGCAGAAGGTCTTCAGAGAGGAAACCCGCCTCAGACAACTCTTTTGGGCCCTGAACTCCTTACACTCTGAGGGGGCCGGGGTTGCATCCAGGTCATGACTCCCAGATGCCCTTCTACTGCCAACTTTTTCCGGTGCTGCCGGGATTCGAACCCACAACTTTTGGATGAGTGGGTGTGTCTCAAAGCGTGCCCTTTTAGACGGATGTCTTTATCCACTGCTAACGGAGACCTGTTCTAAGTTGGGAAATTAAGACTGAAGTTTGCTTTTGTTCCTCCTCGACCAGATCCAACTGCAACTCTTTTTGGCTGCCTCTGCCATTGCCTTCAAGGTTCTGGTCCTCTTCTGACCCAAAATCCCGAGCTGTTTCATCAGATCATTCGCTGATGAACCTTCAAATCCCCTTGTTCCAACCTCTACGGCGAGAACCTGAACCTGGAAGCCAGATTGCCCCAAGCTGCTAGCTAGAATGGCATTGTTCTCAGTCTTGTAGATGTGCGCTTGCTCCATCTTGCTTCCATATGGCACAGTGAGTTTGACCAGAATCATTTGTTTTGATGAACCCGAGTGGAGAACAATATCCGATCTCATGCCATTCTCTCTGATGATCTCTGATGGTTTCTCCCACTCTGGGAGGTCTATACATACATACCATGCGCATTCTCTCTCTCCTCTCTCTCTCTCTCTCTCTCTCTCTCTCTCTCTCTCTCTCTCTCTCTCTCACTCACACACACACACACACACACACACACACACACACATATATATATATATATATATATATATATATATATATATATATATATATATATATATATATATATATATATACTATCACACATACACATACACACTAATATGGATGTGTAATATACGAATCTGCAAAACCAGTTCTCTTAAAAAAAAACAAAAAACTTGACATCCAAAAATCACACACACATACCCCCCCCCCCCCCCCCCCCCACACACACACACACACACACACACACACACACACACACACACACACACACACATGTCTAAATAGCCAGCTAGCTAACTAGCTAGTTAGCTAGCTAGCTAGACAGAACGATAGACTGACTGACTGACAGATAGATAAGACAGATAGACAAACATATACGTGCGTGTGTGCACGCGTGTGTGAGTGAGTGAGTGAGTGAGTGTGTGTGTGTGTGTGTGTGTGTGTGTGTGTGTGTGTGTGTGTGTGTGTTGTGTGTGTGTGTGTGTGTGTGTGTGTGTGTGTGTGTGTGTGTGTGTGTGTGATTTGTGGACAGGGAGAACACAATAGCAGTGATAAAAATCATGTTCATCACATTACTCTAAAACCCATTCCTCACTGCGCCTTTTTTGTCACTTGTGAACCTGTGACACAGCGAGCGGCAGGCATTCATCCAAACAATATGAGAGTTTATATGAATCTTCGAGTATCAAAGACACTGGATGAATGGAATCGTGCGACAGTGCGTGGCAGACATATATACTGTGAGCATCTGGGAGCACCACATACACCAAGTGGATGAACTGATTCGTTAAACCACTGAGCGGCAGACACATATTGTGAGAATCTGGAGAATCAGAGACTGGATGAATGGAATTGTCCAACTCTGAGCAGCAGCCATGTACTGTGAGAATCTGGTAGTATCACAGACATCCTGTGGATGAAAAGGAATTGTTAAGAATCTGAGCTGTAGCCATGTACTGTGAGAATATGGTAGTATCACAGACATTCTGTGGATGAAATTAATTATTGTAGAGAATCTGAGCGGCAGACATATACTGTGAGAATCTGGAAGTATCACAGACATTCTGTGGATGAAAGGAATTATGAAGAATCTGAGCGGCAGTTTTTGAGAATCTGGAAGTATCACAGACATTCTATGGATGAAAGGAATTGTTAAGAATCTGAGCGGCAGTTTTACTGTGAGAATCTGGAAGTATCACATGCATTCTGTGGATGAAAGGAATTGTTAAGAATCTGAACGGCACACACTGTGAGAGAATCTGGAAGTATCACAGACACTGGACGAACAGTCTCAAACTCAGCAGCGTCAAACTGAACAGTTTCTCTTCACCAAAAGCCTACAGAATGCTTTAACAGATTATCCTGATATGGGGGGTGGGACGTGTGAAGCGGCGTTGGGGAAGAAGGGGGTGCTAGGCAGCGAATAACTGAGTAAACGAATACAAATAGAGTAACTACCAGTGGTGCTTCACACGGTCCGATTTTGACCGGCCATCGGCAGTGCGGCACAGAAACACACCCTCGCCCAGGCCTGAAAAGGCTCTCCTGTTACTATGCGGCCACGCTCTGAAATCCTATCCCATGTCATCTGCCACAGCCCAGACATGTCTAGTCAGTCACGCATTATGTAGGTTCCTGTTTATGGAGCAGAAAGCACGTGCGCCTTACAATGATGTCATGAAGTGCAAACGCTCTCTCCCCCCCCCCCCCCCCCCCCCCCATCCCCGCCCCCCCACCCATCCCCCAACCTTCCTTCTTTTGGCTACACGCTGACAGTGTAAAGCTGGGGGTTAATGTAAATGTAATGCTTACTTCCAGAGAAAATAGGCCAGCATATTTTGGTTGAAGAAGCATTCCACGGAGAATCGATATCTAGGCTAAAATTTGAATTCATTTTTGGAGAAAATCCGTGATGATAAGAGTAGGTATTGTTCGTGTGTAATTCTGGAGAAAAAAATGGGTGGTTTGCGTAAATCTGGTTACAGCTTCAATCTAATCAATAAATTTCGAAAAGAAAAGATTACCATGACGCAATCTGTGGAGCGCAGGAGAGGCATGATGGGGAACTCTCTCTCTCTCTCTCTCTCTCTCTCTCTCTCTCTCTCTCTCTCTCTCTCTCTCTCTCACCCACACACACACACACACACCACACACACACACACAAAACCACCTGAACTGACAAATATGGTTGACTTGTTTTGCTGTTTTTCTTATTTCAAGCATCGACACTTAAAATCAACAAAAGGAAACAAGCATGTAAGCAAAGACTAAAAAACATCCACCGAATTGTCGACAAAAGCGATGACCTGATTTCAGGGTGTGTATGCAATGACACCTTCCTGTCTTTCACAACAGTTTCATATGACAAAACCTAACATTTTTCACTGACAAGCTTTGAAGGGGGGGGGGTGGGGGTGGGGGGCTGGGGGGGGGGGGGGGGGGGGGAGGGAAGCGGATGGGAAAGAGAGGGGACTAACAGGTCATATCCAAATGAAGGCAGCTGCGGCAAAGGCGGCAAGCACTGACTGTAGACACAACAGAGAAACTGGACTTCACCATGGCATTTCTCCCATGTATGAAGACACAACAGATAAAGTGGTCTTCACAAAGGTGTTTTTTCCCCATAATTATACGAAGACACAGCTGAGAAAACTGTCTTCACCATGACCTTTCTCCCATGTATGAAGACACAACAGAGAAACTGGACTTCACAGAGGCCTTTCTCCCATGTATGAAGACACAACAGAGAAACTGGACTTTACCATGGCCTTTCTCCCATGTATGAAGACACAACAGAGAAACTGGCCTTTCTCCCTTCACATGGCCAGAGGCCTTTCCCATGTATGAAGACACAACAGAGAAACTGGTGGCCTTTTCACCATGGCCTTTCTCTCCCATGTATGAAGACACAACAGAGAAACTGGACTTCACAATGGAATTTCTCCCATGCATGCAGGTGCGTCTGTAGACGTCAGAGGTAGGAACTTCATGCACTTAACGAAATAAAAACAAATACACACAAAAAACCTCATATGGAAGTTCTTAATAATTGACCGTATTTTGCAATCTTCCTATGGGCAAACTTCAAACAAAAAAAAGTCAGTGAAACTGTCCACGACCAGTAAGAGACTGTGTTAGTGACAACAGGTTTTTTTGGTTTTGTTTTGTTTTTTTTAAACAAAGGCGTCACAGAAAGGTTTTTTTCTGTCAATCTGCACTCTGGCAGTGGAGTGTGTTGTGTAAACTGTTTGGATTGCGGTGAAGATGCCGCCGCCCGTTCGGCCCGTGCCACCAGGTATCGGGTCTCCTGCTGATGCAAGAGGAGCAGGCAGGCAGGCAGGCCCCTAGCGCTCTCTCCCTCCCTCTGACCGTGTGTCGGCCTGCGCTGGGCTGCTCCCGCTACATACCCTACAACACATGGGGCCAGGCCGGCCACCTTGGCCTGACAACAACTGGCACTGTGCTGTCTTCTTCTGGATTGATCCCACATCAACACCGATCCACATCACTGTCCTCAGCAGCACACACCCTCCTTCCTTCCTTCTTCCACCTTCTCTTCTTCACCTCAGTGCGCACGTGCACCTGTAGAGGAAAAGTTGGGGGGTGCAGTTGAGCAACCATCTTGTGCCAGAGGTCAAAGGTCTGTGAGAGAGAGCTTGGAGGTTGGGGTAAAGGGAGTGGGGGGTGGGGGGGGGGGGGGGGGAGGGGATGGTGTTACCGTGGTGGGATGCAAATGAGCTTGGGGGCCTGCGAAAGGATGATGAAGAGGGCGGTGGGGATGGGGGGGGATGGGGGGGGCGGTATGCAGGCAGGAAAAGGGGATCGCGAGAAAGGGAGGGGGGGAGGGGGGGTGGGGGGGGGGGGGGGGGGGGGTGCAGTAAGCGCTATTTACCTGAGCGCGGCATCCGATGCGGCAAGGCAGTGTCGTTTTTGGCCCTCACATGGCCTGCATTCCTCCCCCCCTTGCCTTTCACTCTCTCTCTCTCTCTCTCTCTCTGGCTCTCGCTCTCTCTCTCAAGTCTCGCCCAGTCTCGCCCGCCTCGCACCTTTCGCTCTCGCTCTCACACTCTCTCTTGTGTCTCAGTGTGCCTCCCCCCAATCGCCATATACATCTATGTCAGCTGTATAAAACCTCCTTCCCCTCTCAGCACACATGGCTCCCTGTTGCATTGTGGCGCTGGGTCGGGCCCGGGACCGGGTGGCCTGCCACTACTACTACTTCCACCGCCACCGGTAAACTTCTACTTTCACTATCGGGCCGCCGCCTCGCCTCTACTACGGGCCGCCCCTGTACTGTTTTTGTGGTGGTGGGGGCCCTTTTTTCCTGGGTCCCCATCCTGCCCTCCTTTCCAGCTTCACCTTTCCCTTTCTTCTTTCTTCTTCTTCTTCCTCTTCTTCTTCTTCTTCTACCTGAGTCGCCTGGGCTTGTTGTCTTGGCACCTGGCGTGGTGGGGCAGGTATGGCTCGGTGGGGACGTGCGGCCCATCGTCTCTCTCTCTCTCTCTCTCTCTTACTCTAACGGCACATCGTCCGGGCGGCGACTAGGATCTATCATCTACAATTCTGTGGCTCCAGGGGGAACCCTCGTCGCGTTCGATCACTACTAGACACGGGACCTTCTTCTTCTTCCTTCACGTGGAAGTCTCAGCAGCAGCAGCAGCAGCAGCTGTGCCCTCCCCTCTGATTAAGAGCGGGCGTCCTCCCGGGTGATCAGGTCAGATGACAGGTAAATTGCCCACCTTCCCGTGTGCTGTGCTGTGGTGTGCTAAAAAAAAAAAAAAAAAAAAAAACAACTACAACCTTCAACCCCCTTAACTCTGATCGGAATCAAAATCTGCATGGCTTTGGTTTTTTTTTTCGTTTTTTTTTTTTTTTTTTTTTTCTTTCCTGTTGTCAGTAATGCCTGCCTGTTTTTCTCTCCCCCTCACCCCTTATTTCTCGTTTGCTTTCCGTCGCTTACTGAGGTCGGTCCAATCA
>JADBJO010000168.1:467500-585000 GCA_016801955.1 Conus betulinus
TTCACCCTCAGTGCATTTCCAGGAGAAATCTCGCTGTAGCACAGGTGGGCAAGGGACAAAGAATGCCGGCAGCCCCACTCCTGCTTCCTCTTCCCCCCCCCCCCCCCCCCCCCACCTCTGTACCGGCTTGTCCTGCTCATCAATGGGTGCAATGCAAACTGCCGGAACTGCTTCCCTACGCAACCCTCCACCCACACCCCCCCACACCCCCTTCTTCCATGCGCCACCCCCCATCTGTCCCTCCCTCCTCCGCCCCTCTCCTCCCCTCACCCACCTCTGGCCCATCCCCCCTCTTCTTCCTGACAATCTCCACCCTCCTCCGCACACACCTCTGACCCCCTTATTGGGCCATTGGAAGTGAACTGACGTACGAGCTAGAATGGGCTGGGAGAGGAAGAGGAGAGAAGGAGAAGGGAGAGGTGGTGTAAGGGGGGAGGGGGGGGGGAGTGGGGGGGGGGGGAGGGAAAAGGAATGACAGAGGATGGAAGGATGGAAGCAGGAAAAAAAAAAGGTACCAAAGTGCCATCTGCACAAGCTTTCCTTACCATGTATCCCCTCTTCCCCTGACAGTGTAGTGTGCTCCCACCCCAGGGTATAACCAACCGGCCAGGCTCCATATTTGTGGCAGTCAGAAGACCACGTGCCGCCGCCACCACCACCACCACCCACACACACACACGCCCCTCCTCCCCCCCCTCCCCCCCTCCCCCCCCCCCCCCCCCCCCCCATCCTGCCACCCCCGACTTATCCCTCTCCCCCCTCTCTCTTCCCATCCCTCCCTGCCTGACCACTCCATGTTCTTTTCCCCGTTTTCTTCCTTCCCCCCCCCTCCCTCCCCTCTCCTCCGTGTCCTGGTAACAGACAGTACTAAATGCTGACTCTCTCTGCGTACGTGCCTTTAGCTGCATGCAGAATTACATATTATTCCTACCACATAGTGTGCCCCAGATGGCGTCACACATACGCTCCTTCCACAGATACACAACATACGCTCCTCCACAGATACACACGAACAGACACACTAAGGCTGACTGACGCTCTGGGATCACGGAGATCTTCCCATGCACACTCTAAGCAACTGTCAAAAAAAAACTCTCTCTCTCTCTCTCTCTCTCTCTCTCTCTCTCTCTCTCTCTCTGCAGCAGCAATTATGGATGGGGAGAACAGAGATGAAACAAAATAGTTTGACTGGCAAAACAAAGTGTGCAAACCAGTGTGCGCGTGTGTGCGTCCGTGCATGCATGCGTATGTGTGTGTGTGTGTGTGTGTGTGTGTGTGTGTGTGTGTGTGTGTGTGTGTGTGTGTGTGTGCATGCATGCACAAGCATGTGATATGTGTGCGTGCGTGCACACAAATGCACGTGCGCATGTATGTGTAGCGTGCATGCATGCGTGCTTGCATATGTGCATGTGTGTGTCTGTGTGTCATAGTGGCTTTCACTCATAAAAACTGCATGTCAAGTCACAACAGACAACTTTGTGTCATCAAAGCACACTGCCAGACAATTTTGTGTCAACATGACACACTGCCTGACAACTTTGTGTCATCAATGCACACTGCCTGATAACTTTGTGTCATCACAGCACACTGCCAGACAACTTTGTGAGATCACAGCACACTGACTGATAACTTTGTGTCATCACAGCACACTGCCTGACAACTTTGTGTAATCACGGCACTCTGCCTGACAACTTTGTGCCATCACAGTACACTGCCTGACAACTGTGTCATCACAGCACACTGCCTGACAACTTTGTGTCATCATGGCACACTGCCAGAGACAACTCTGTGTCATCACAGCACACTGCCAGACAACTCTGTGTAATCATGGCACACTGCCTGACAACTTTGTGTCATCACAGCACACTGCCTGACAACTTTGTGTCATCACAGCACACTGCCTGACAACTCTGTGTCATCACGGCACACCGCTTGACAACTCTGTGTCATCACGGCACACTGCCTGACAACTCTGTGTCATCACGGCACACTGCTTGACAACTCTGTGTCATCACGGCACACTGCTTGACAACTCTGTGTCATCATGGCACACTGCCAGACAACTTTGTGTCATCACGGCACACTGCCAGACAACCTGTGTCATCACGGCACACTGCCTGACAACTTTGTGTCGTCACAGCACACTGCCTGACAACTTTGTGTTTACCACGGCACACTGCCAGACAACTTTGTGTCATCACAGCACACTGCCAGACAACTTTGTGTCATCACGGCACACTGCCTGACAACTTTGTGTCATCACAGCACACTGCCTGACAACCTTGTGTCATCACGGCACACTGCCTGACAACTTTGTGTCATCACGGCACACTGCCTGACAACTCTGTTAATCACGGCACTCTGCCTGACAACTTAATGTAGTCACGGCACACTGCCTGACAACTCTGTTAATCACGTCACTCTGCCTGACAACTTTGTGTAATCACGGCACACTGCCTGACAACTCTGTTAATCATGGCACTCTGCCTGACAACTTTGTGTAGTCACGGCACACACTGCCTGACAACTCTGTTAATCATGGCACTCTGCCTGACAACTTTGTGTAGTCACGGCACACAGAATGGAAGTGCTGATGCAGAATACTGTTCAGTGGGTGGGGGAGTGGTGATAGCGGGGCTGAGGCTTCTGCATATTGATAAGTTTGCTTCTTCCCATAAAAATTAAAGAACTTGTGAAAAAAAAAACACACCTATACCTGTACAGAATGATGTATAGGTTTGGAATCATATTTACTCATAAGTTCTTCAGTGCAGGTTATACATTTTTATGCCTGCAACCTGAAATAATCATACTCTGCTCACACTTCTTCCAATCATCTAGTAAAAAAAAAAAATTTTTCTCCACTCTTTCACTTATGCTCTCTCTCTCTCTCTGTCTCTGTCTGTCTGTCTCTCTCTCTCTCTCTCTCTCTCTCTCTCTCTCTCTCTCTGTCTCTGTCTCTCTCTCCCCCTTCTCTCTCACCCTCTATTCATGCATTACCAATCTATTCCTTTAACAGTGTTATTGATTTCTCTACACATTAAAAAAAGGCATTCCAGACTGATAACCAATGTGTTATTAAGCACAGAGAGAGAGAGAGAGAGAGAGAGAGAGAGAGAGAGAGAGAGAGAGAGAGAGAGAGAGAGAGAGAGAGAGAGAGAGAGAGAGAGAGAGGATGAGGGAGAGAAATGAGGAGGAAGGAGGAGGCAGGGCGAGAGGAGAGAGAGAGAGAGAGAGAGAGAGAGAGAGAGAGAGAGAGAGAGAGAGAGAGAGACAGACAGACAGACAGAGAGAATTGTATGTGTGATATCCAAGTGCTCTGTGTGATATCCAAGTGCTGTGTGGGGTGTGTGTGTGGGGGGGGGGGGGGGGGGGGTATGAGAGAGAGAAATCATGTGTTATATATCCAAGTGCTGTGTGTGTGTGTGTGTGTGTGTGTGTGTGTGTGTGTGTGTGTGTGTGTGTGTGTAACTATTGTCATTTGCTTTGTGGTGGTAAGAAAGTGTTGCTAAACTTAGCAAAGTTTTTTAAAACTTAGTAAAGTTGTGCAACATTACATTCAGTGTGTTAATTATAGGGAATTTGGATGTTTCATTTGTTTCATTTCTAATTGTTTGTTTTGTTTCATGCCCCAAAAGGGGTCACAGGATTAAAATCTTTGAATCTTTGTGTGTATGTATGTATGTATATATATATGTGTATGTGTGCATGGTGTGTGTGTGTGTGTGTGTGTGTGTGTGTGTGTGTGTGTGTGTGTGTGTGTGTGTTTGAGAGAGCATGTGTGCATGCCTGTTGGTGTGCCTGCTTGCATGCATGGGTGCACATGTGCTTGCATTGTGTGCATGGGTGCATGGTTATACAAACATAGCCTGACAGTGCCTCTTCCCACAGATGGACATATAACTACCTTTGTTTACAGCCACACACAATGCTTCCATCATACTTCCATCACTGGCATTTCAGCAAGGACAAAACAGATTTCCAGACATCCAGAATCCCACCAACAACGAATTAAAAACAATAAAACAAAAAAAAACAAAAAAAACACATGAAGGATAAGCAGAAATAAACCAACAGCTGGATGAGCAGTTTTCCCAATGATGCCAACATCTCATCTACCTTCACCTCGGCTTGAACTCTAATGATAGCAGTCATCACCTTGTTTCCACAGACTGAAGGCATGAGCACTGCTAAGAGAGCTGGAAACTAAACCTTGCCATTGAATTTCTCTCTGCTCAACTCTGCCCTTGTCTTTTAACCTCAGTACAACATACGCATAAGAGATGTCAAATCTATCATCCACTTCAGAGGTCCATTCCATCATCGATTCCTTGCAACCTCCTCCCCTTTCCCCCCTCCCTCTTCATCATTTGTGTTGCTCGGGGCTTCTGAACTGGAAAGGAATCCCACCAAACTAATTATTCTGTCTCAGTCTTCAGGCGGCATGCTGTATCACGAATGGCATTGTGCAATTTACTTTTTCAGGAACTGTCATCTCTGTGAAATCGTATCAGTGGAGCAGTAAAATGCTAATGCTATATAAAACACTACCATTTTGAACAGTTGTTACTTTCAGTAGTTTAGATGAGATATGTTAACTCGACTATGTGAACTGTTAACTTTTAACTCATTAAAGTGTAACTTTAAAGTTAACTCATCAAAATCAACTTAGACTTATGAAAACATATAGGTATCATCATCTGTACAGACTGGCAATCATACATTTCATTTACCTCCGTAAACGCTGCCCAAATTGTACTCTGTTCTTGGGCAGCAATCATGCATATCATTTACCTCTGTAAACACTGCCCCAATTTGTACTCTGTTCTAGGGCAGCTTCCCCCCTGATCCTGAATTTTGTCTGGAACCATTTTTTTTTTTCCGTTTAATTTGGAGTGTCAGACTGTTGCTGAAGACTTCAAATTGCAACTCAGTGTCCTGTAAAACATGTCAGATGCCATCACCTTCAAGGCTTCATCTCTGTGGCATGAAGTGAGAATCATTTCGGCCAAAAAAAAACAAAGGTCTACACAATCAGATGGTCCTCAGAAAGGCTGAATTATGGCCTTGCATAATGCACATCGAGTTGTTTCCAACACAAACTCACAGCGTCCAATATGATGTACCAGCCAGTCTTGTGTCTTGTTGAACTGTGAACCACCATCTTTCTCTTCTACCCCACTTTTCATGGACTGACTCATTGAATTAACAGTTGGTGCACACGCCACAAAGTGAACTGATGAGGACATATGTCTTGTAATCTTCAAGGACAAAACTACAGATGTTGATAACAGTCTTCTGCTGTTTCAGCTTAAAGCAAAATCACTCATGCACACAACAAGGTGTTTTGTTTCCTATTCTGTCTCTTTCGCTAGCTTGCCAGATTGCTCGCCTCCAGTCTCTCACTTTTCCTTCAATTCAGTGGAAGTCTAGTTTTTCTCAGAGAAAAAAAACAATGTGACAGCCCTGGTATGGCTCCCTCTGGTTGGCTGTGCAAAAAGTAACATGAGCTGAGAAATGTTTTGAAAATGAAATGATGAGAGAGAGAGAGAGAGAGAGAGAGAGAGGGAGGGAGAGTCTGTGTGGTGTGCATGTGTGTGTGTGTTTGCCACGTGTGTGTGTGTGTGTGTGTGTGTGTGTGTGTGTGTGTGTGTGTGTGTGTGTGTGTGTGTGTGTGTGTGTGTGTGTGTGTGTGTGTGTGTGTTGTGTGTGTGTGTGTGTGTGTGTGTGTGTGTGTGTGTGTGTGTGTGTGCGCGCACGCCCTATACTTCTACAACTAATTTCAAATGTGCGTGTGTGTGTGTGTGTGTGTGTGTGCATGCGCGCGCCTGTGCACATGTATGTGTGCAAGAGTGTAAACGTGTGAGTGTATGCAAGTGTATGTGCTTTGCATGTGTATTATGTGTGCACGCGTTGTTGCTGATATGCTTGATTCCAAGCAGGTGTGTTGAATGTGTGGAAAGCATGCACGCATGTAACTTTATCACTTGTGTACATGCAACATGACATTCTGTGTGTACATGCATGCAGGTTGATGATGCTCTTGAACTCATCATCACCTCTCTCTCTCTCTCTCTCTCTCTCTCTCTCTCGTTCCTTGACTCCTCTTTCAACCGATTCGGTATCTCTACTTTAAAACATGCCACCCCCATCCCCACTTTGACTCTTCTGTTCATCCATCCATATCTCTCTCTCTCTCTCTCTCTCTCTCTCTCTCTCTCTCTCTCTCTCTCTCTCTCTCTTGCCTTAAGCTACGCTCTGACAGATGCGATGATCTGGATGCATGATGCTGACTGCAGCATTAGCGCTGTTGACCTGTGTTTTCATCCCCAGCAAACAACAACATCACCCTTGGCCTAGCTACCGCATGCCCCAATAATGCCAGTGGCCTTTCTGATTTCCCACTTTCTGAATTGATATGTGCCCTCCCCCCCCCCCCCCCAAAAAAAAAAAAAAAAAAAAAAAAAATTCTGGCTCCCCATGCCTCTCCCTTCTTCTGCCTCCTCTCCGCCCCCTCCCCCTTCCCCTCAAAAAAAAAAAAGGGTAAAATCCAATCCCTTACTACCCCTGATACACCGCCATCATTACGAAACACAGGGGAACTTGGGACCCGCCCCACATCTTGTCAAAATCTCTCCCTCTCTCTCTCTCTCTCTCTCTCTCATATGTGACTTCGGAATCAGTGGGAGCAGACAGTGGATGATGAGGCAAAAGTTAGAGTTATGCCACATACTTCACTGGGGGTAGGCTAGGTAGCAAGAGAGGGTGGAGGGAACCAACAGGGAGGGGGAAAGTAATAGCGAACACTTGGAATGGAATGCCAACAGGCCAGGTAACACACTGCAAGCTGAAAAGTTGGCCCAACACTCAAGAGGAAGAGAGAGAGGGGGAAGGGGGGATGATGATGATGATGATGATGATGGTGATGCTTCTCACTCTCCAACAGGCGGGAGGGAAGAGGTAGGGGGGGGGGGGGGGGGGGGGGGGTTGTAGCGCCGGTGTTGCTTCCTAGAGACGAAGAGGAGGCACTGACAGGGATGGAGAAAGGACCAATTTGAAGAACACCTCTCTCTCTCTCTCTCTCTCTTCTTGTTACTCCAGGAACTCTCTCTCTCTCTCTCTCTCTCTCTTCTTCTCTTTTTTTTTCTTGTTACTCAACTCTCTCTCTCTCTCTCTCTCTCTCTCTCTCTCTCAACAGGGCCAAAGCCAGACCCACCATAATTTAGCTTATGTGTCCCCCCCCTTTTCCCCTCCTCCAGCCCCTTTCTACCTTTCCAAATGTTCCTTCCTCCTTCACCCAACTGTCTCTCCACCCATCCTCCTCCCCTTCCCGTTGCCTAGGTAACAGGAACATGGAGGGCTCCCCCTTTTTTCTACCTGCCCGCTTTCTTGGAACTTTTCCAGGTGTTTCACTGAAAGTGAGCCTCTCTCTCTCTCTCTCTCTCTCTCTGTCCTAACCTACCCCCTACACCCCTCTCTGTATCTTTTAAACAAATGTTGGTATGACATACCTAAACAACTTTTAAAATAACGACTAATTTGACCAAATCAAACAGTTTTGACTAGAACGAGGCGTAGATAGTCTTAAGTACTTCGATACACTAAGTTCCAAACAACTTTTCTCTTTTTCAACACAAAAAAGTAAATGGCGACAAGGTACCTTTAGTTCAAAAGAATTCAAATTCAACTTGAAAAATAAAACTCAAGCAAAACTAAGGTTTTCAAAGGGCTGATTTCTGCTCCTTTAGGAGCAAATAAGAAAGAAGAAAGTGTCATTTTGCTTAGAATTTCTTGTTTGGTGTGTCTCAAAATCTGAACTAAACCATTTGGATTAACGTGGTCTACTGTGGGCATATATAGCTTTCCAGTTCAAAGTTGTAGTGTACATAGCAGGACAGCTGAGTATAGGCATTCAAGGATGTCCACAATGTAAATACAACACTGGACAGCTTATAAAATCTCTTGGATGCTGAACGCATCAATTAAAAGAGAGGGAAATGCACAGTAAGTGAGAGATCACGGTGGCAAAAGCAACAGATTCCTTCAAAAATAAAGTGTTCCTCAAGACAAGGGTTCGTGGCAATCTACAATATAAAGCGTTCAATAAACGCTCATGAAAGTCTTCACACACTGGGTGTGAGACAGCAGTAAATCTACAGAAAAATAAATTCTAGAAAACTTTCAACTGAGAGGTAAACAGCAAAGAGATGAAAAAAAAAAAAAAAAAGCTCCACAAACTTCTAACTGGGAAAATCTTTAAACAAACATAAAAATATTCCACACAAAAATTTCACATGAAACAGTTAAAATGTTCCAATAAGATAATCAGGAAGGTAAATCTACAAACTTGAAAAGAAAAAAAAAAAAAAAAATTGTTCCTTTAAAAAAAAAAAAAAAAAATTGTTCCTTTAAAAAAAAAAAAAAAAAAAAAAACCTGGACAGGGCAGTCAATCTACAAAGAGAACATTGTTCCAGAACAGGCTTGACAGGAAGATCTCCAGACAACAGAGAAAAACATTCTGGAAGGAACATTTCTAGAAAATCTAGGAAAAAATCTTAACAGGGCAGTAAATCTGGAGTCAAAACAAAAATTGTTACAGAAAATTCTCAACAGAGAGGTAAATCTATGAAGAGAAAAATGTTCAAGAACAGTAAGGCCAAGGGCAAAAGTGCCTGAAAAGTCTCATCATGAAGATAAATCTACAGATCTACAGAGACACATGATGGGGGGGAGGGGGGGGGGGGGGGGGGGGTATTTCAGAAAATGTTAAGAAGGTGGAAAAAAAAAAAAATGTTCCAGAAATTCTAAACAGTTCCAGGTAACTCTAAACAAAGAGGCAAATCTACAAAGAAAGAGGAAATAATCCAGAAAAGTGTTTAACAGGGAGGTAAGTGTACAGAAAAATGTGCCTCAAAAATCAGAACATGGAAGTAAATCTACAAAGAAAAAGACTATGCAGGGAGATAGATCTATTGAGGAGAAAATGACCCAGAACAATCATAGCAAGTGGAATTTTCTCTGCATTCTTCCAGATCTATACAGGATTACAGATGGATGGACAACAAGGATAGGAGTGAGTAGTCAGATGATGTAGAGGGGGGAGAACATGGATTGGCGGGGGGGGGGGGGGGGGGGGGAGCAGGTAGACAAGAAGGGGTGCATAGAGGAGGAACAGAGAAGGGGGATGAGGAGGGTGGGGGGAGGTGTGAAGGCTGAAACACTGACTTAAATACAGACTACCCTTCCCAGTACTTTCTTACACTTAGACAGTCTTCATCCCTTTCATGACATTATGGTACCAACCCCCTGACAATTCATGACCTTCCAGTGGAGAATTTATCTGCAATCCTGTCCAGACTGATCCTGTAAAGCTTTTGCATTTTTTTTCCCATTTTCATGAGCAACACAATTCACTAATGAAGTATCAAAGACTATGTCATACTGAGCACAGGAATATTTCCTGCTTGGGCCCTGTCTGGTGGGTGGAGATGGGGGGGTGAGGGGGGGGGGGGGGGTGGAGGAGGAGAGGCACTGATGGGGGGGGGGGGGGGGGTTATAGATTTCAGGTCATTTAGCTGGTCTATCAGTCAGCTGGTCAGCTTGATAGTCAGTCGGTCAGTCTGTAAGAAACCGATCGACCCAACCCCTATTTCTTCAAGCGGTCATGTCCAAATCAACCATTCTGATGACTTCCACCATCTAGAGCATATATATGGCTAAACTGTAGTGCATCCATCCATTGCCATATTCCCTTCGTCATGCTGAACTGGCTAACATGTGCTGCTCACTACATTCTTTCCTCTTGCCACACAAACCACTTATGCCCGATTGAACTAATCACTCTGTTGTAATGGCTTCCAGACTGTACTCTGAGAAATATCATTTCTTCATACACTTTGTGTGAAATTCCACTGTCTTTATGAAAATGGTTAGCTTGGTTCTTACAAAGATGAAATTTTCTACCTCAGCAGATTCTGGAACGATGATCATTGACACCCCCCACCCCACCCACCCTTTCACTCCACCAACCATTCCCATCCCAATCCTTCCTGTATCCTGGAAATCAAAGCCTGGTATTTCTGGCATTTCCTACTTGGCTATGATGTCAGGTAAGTGAAGTACTGTGCAACTACTACACAATGTGTTACAAATTGTACAACACAATAGGATACATGATGATGCGTTCTGTGAGACATATGTGCGCAAAATCACAAATAGAAGCATGCCTATGTATCTGTGTGTGTGTGTGTGTGTGTGTGTGTGCATGTGTGCGTGTGTGTATGCGTATGTTATGTGTGTGTGTGTGTGTGTGTGTGTGTGTGTGTGTGTGTGTGTGTGTGTGTGTGTGTGTAGAAATAGTAGTAAAAACGGTGAACAATTATAATGTGAACATGGATTTAATTCTACAATCATGATGAAATTCCCCGACTGATGACACAAGAATTCATCAAAGAGAATGCAAGTATTTTGATATGATGAATTAATTTTTTTTTAATCATCTGGGCCGGTATTTACTAACATTCTGTAGTATAATGTAATGGGTGCTTTATTAGTAGAATCTGTCTGGTGTGACACATGATTCCTTTCATTTTTATACAAGTCGGTGAAATTCCACTTGAATCTCACAGGAAAGTCCAATATAATTGTAGAATTTCACTGCCTTGTTCTCCAACATGAAACCATTCAAGCATTTTAAAGACAGTGGACATTTAACATTATTCTTCAGCTTCTTTGTTAGTGTCCCTGAAGTACTGGTGTCCTGCTTTGTAGTACTGGCGTCCTTTCTTCTACAGCTGATTTCAGAGTTGTTACAAGTGTGGGGGAAAAAAGTTCATTTCCAGACTTATTTCCAGACCTTTTCCAAACATCACTATCATTTTCAATTATCACTCTACACAAACATACGCGAACAAGTGTCTACTAACTAAACACATGTAACCTTAAAAGTAAAGCACAATGTACACACACACACACACACACACACACACACACAATCCAGACATGTACTTCAAGCACATGCTCAGAGGAGGGCACTTCTTCCCCCATCCCACACCCACCCCACACACACACCTTGAAAAAAAAAAAAAACTGTGTTAGCCATGATGTATGGATTTAAAACAGCATCATCAATTAGTGAAGCCTAAAATGATGTCGCTTTTGTCAGCCTAAAAGATAATTCCTGTATTGTTCCAACTAATTTCTGTGAATGAGGTAATGCAGTCAAGACAATATATAATAATCAAGACATAATATGATCCATTTGCATGATTACTGATCCAAATTCATCGCTGTCGATAGCAAGACTAGAACAAAAGATACAAGAACCTGTCCCAAATCACCTTCACATGAAACTGACTTCATACCCTTACACTTCTTTCACTGCTTTTAGCATTTGATTTGATCTGTGACAATGATATCCTGTAAGAAATTCAGAGTGATGCTGGTGATGGATGACAGAGACAGGTGAACACAGTGAAAGAGAACTCTGAAAGAGAGAGAGAGAGAGAGAGAGAGAGAGAGAGAGAGAGAGAGAGAGAGAGAGAGCAAGAGAGAGAGAGAGAGAGAGAGAGACCCAAAAACTTTCATTTTCCAAGAATGATAGATAAGCACTGTTATTTATTGATATTTGGGATTTTCTTTTAAACATCCAGTCCTCACCATGCCTACCGCAAAAATATGGAGCAGACTAGTACATACTACAGTATCCAACTGAAGGAATGATAAACAAATTCAGAGAGAGAGAGGAGTGGAGGCAGGGAAGGAAATGGTCGAGGAGAGGAGGGGGCAAATTAACGATTTTCTACAACCAAACAAAATGAAGAATTTATGTATATAACAGAATCTGTTCACTCTGCGAGAGACAGCCATATTAGGTTGAAAACTTAACCTTAACATTAGGCTGTTGGAGATTTAACCTTCCACAGAATTTATTTGCCCTTTAAAAAAACGAAAATCAGCCATCAACATTGCTGAGGTTGATCTGCTGTCTACAGACTTCAGTGGCAGCTTTCATTTCTTGCTGGCTGCATGTGGTTTTTTTTTTCTTTGTTTTTTTTGGCCTGTTTTGTTCTGTTTTGTGTTGTTTTCATGCAACTTCATATCCAGCTGGAACTGATTTCTCCGACTGCTGGATATGTATATTCATCAGAAGCCCAGTCCACTGCAAGGAAGACAATGCTCCCTGTGTGTTGCCCCTTCTGAGGCTGGCACAACCTAGCTCTTGCATTCACCAAGCTTGCCTTGCACTTTTCCATTCTTTCGTTTTGCTACGTTCCGTTTTTGTATCTGACACCATCTGTGCGCAGAAATCCTCACACAAAGAACAGCCTGGCAGTATGGTGACTTTCTGTATGCACAGTTGACGTAAAGGATTCACTGCAGGAGAATTAAAGTCATCTGCCTGGCCAAACTGACACAAAGGGCAGTGGCAGTCCATGAAGCAGACTATCTTCAGCTTATGAGTTTTGAAGTTTAGTAGACTGATACTTTCTCTTGGAAAATATTAGTCACTTGTCAGTCTACAACCATGACAGTTTCTGAGAAGTTCTAGGACTTTTGCTAACTCAGCTTAATAGCAAAACTGGCTTTTGCATGACTTTTCCAGAACTGAAAAGCATTTTTGATTTTTCTGTGACTTTTTCAGACTTCTAGTGCTCTGTCGCAACCCTGTAGTCTGCTGTTGTGGTACAAGGCAAAGATGCACCTGTGTCTTAACCCATCTGTACTGAGAACTATCCTCACAGGCATGTTGTGGGGTCACACACTACTGCAGGAGGCTGGTAAAGGGAGGGGATAAGTACTGATATGTCTATTTCAAAAAAACGTTCATAACAGTGCTTGCCTACCCAATAAATGATTTGTCAGTACAGGGTTTTCAGATCAGTCAGTGATAGGATTCTCTGACTTGTCAGTGACAAGATGGACAGATCAGTCAATGAAAGGGTTTTCTGATTTGCCAGCAACAGGACTTTCTTATCAATCAGTGGTGGGGTTTTCAGATCAGTCAATGGTAGCATTTTCTGATTTGCCACCAACAGAACGTTCTTATCAATCAGTAGTGGGGGTTTTCAGATCAGTCAGAAAAAAAGAAAAACTTGTCACAGACTGAACTGGAAATCCTGTCACTGACACAATCAGAAAACCCTATCACTGACTGATCAGAAAACCCTATCACTGACTGATCAGAAAACCCTATCACTGACTGATCAGACAAAAACTGTTACTGACTGAAATGAAAAAAAAAACTGTCACTGACTGCTCTGAAAAAAACTGTCACTGACTGATCTGAAAAAACTGTCACTGACTGATCTGAAAAGACTATCACTGACTGATCTGGAAACCTTATACTGACTGATCTGGAAACCCTATCCCTAACAAATCAGGAAACCTCATCACTGACTGATCGGAAAAAAAAGCTATCACTTACTGATCTGAAAACCCTGTCACTGACTGATCAGACAAAAACTGTCACTGACTGATCAGACGAAAACTATCACTGACTGATCTGAAAAGACTATCACTGACAAATCAGTAAAAAAGATATCACTGACTGATCAGAAAACCCTGCCACTGACAAATCAGAAAAAACCTGTCACTGACTGGACTGAAAAAAAACTATCACTGACTGATCAGAAAACCCTGCCACTGACAAATCAGAAAAACCTGTCGCTGACTGAACTGGAAAAAAAACTATCACTGACTGATCAGAAAACCCTGTCACTGACAAATCAGAAAAACCTGTCACTGACTGAACTGAAAAAAACTATCACTGACTGATCAGAAAACCTTGTCACTGACAAATCAGAAAAACCCTGTCACTGACTGAACTGAAAAAAACTATCACTGACTGATCAGAAAACCCTGTCACTGACATATCAGAAAAACCTGTCACTGACTGAACTGAAAAAACTATCACTGACTGATCAGAAAACCCTGTCACTGACAAATCAGAAAAACCTGTCGCTAACTGAACTGAAAGCCCTGACCATGACAAATCAGGAAGTGCTATCACTGACTGATTTGGAAGCCCTTTAAAGGACAAATCAGTCCTGTCACTGACAGGTTTGAAACCCCCGCACTAACTTATGTGAAAGTCCTGTCACTGACCCCGCCCAAACCTTTGTCACAGACAAACCAGAAAACCATGTCAATGACAGATCTCAAAGCCCTGTCACTGACAAAATCAGACAATCCTGTCACTGACAGGTCCAAAAACTCCATCACTAACCAGTGTGAAAGCCCTGTTGCTGGGAAAGTAGGAAAATCCTAATAACAACTGATCTGAAAACTTAGCTGTTGACTGGTCTGAAAATCCCATCACCTGGGACAGTACTGGTTTGATCTCAGGCAAATGAATTCATTCTGGTTTAGGGTGTAAGGGGACAGCAGAAGTGGAGATATAGAGGACAGAGGGGGAAGAAGCTGAAAGAATAGGGAGTGAAAACGCCCCAGCCTGGATTGTCATTCCCACACTCTATCACTGCTTTCAATGTCATCAGTTGCTGATTTGTCATACAATCTTCTCGTCAAATTCTAATGAACTGAAATAATGATGATCACATCATTTATGTGTACAGCTGTGGTGCATGCATGATTTTTTTTTTCTAAGTTTAATGTACAAACCTTGTGACTTGCCCATATTTGTTTTAAAAAAAGGCAAGAAACAAAAGGCAAATAATTCTTTCATTACCCAGCATTATGCTTCCAATCTTACCTTGTACCTACTGACAATACATGCAAATGCAGTCAAATGAACACACACACACACACACACACACACACACACACACACACACACACACACACACAGAGAGAAACACCACATATAAACACACACACACACACACACACACACACACACACACGCACGCACACACACAAGCACACAGAAGAAAAGAAACACAAACACATACACAGATTCACTGAAATCGAAAGAAAATAAAAACAAAGGCAGGAGCAGTCGCACCTGTACAGATACACACACACACACACACACACACACACACACACACACACACACACACACACACACACACACAGCAAGCAAGACAGCACACCACATATACACAGATGCATGCAAACACAACACTATAACACACACACACACACACACACACACACACACAGAGGAACAGCTTTCCTTGTGAAGGGACAAAAGGAAAGGGGAGAGACAAGCAGACTGACCTGGGGTTTCCCCGGAGAGCAGCATGATGAAGAGCATTGAAGCCATTGTTGTTGGTGATGGTAATGTCAGCGCTGTGCTCCAAAAGCAGAGAGATCATGTCGTCCCGCTTTTTGCTGATGGCGTCATGGAGAGCAGTGTCTCCCTCAGAGTCCTACACACAAAAGCACATGCACACGCACATGCATGCACAACACACACACACACACACACACACACACACACACACACACACATGCACACACAAATGCCCACACGCGCGCGCGCGTACACACACACACACACACGCACACACACACACACACACACAGAGGGTGTTCTGTATAGGACCAGTACACTGACAATCATTATCAGCTCCTTCTTCTTTCACGGGTAAGAATCTCTGACAGAATCCATCATCATAATTCAAAAAAAAAAAAAAAGCATCAATATACAGTTCAAAATTTATGTTTTTTTGCTGACAGACAAACATCTGAAAGGCTTCCACTAAGGAAAGTAAACATCCCTAAACTCTGGGGGGGAAGGAGGACGAGTGTCCTCACCCATCCTTCTCACCCCCTTTCCCATCAAAATATTGAAATCAACTTTCAAAACGCTGTGAACTGAAGATCTGGTGATGTATCATCCACTTGTCAGTCCAGCCACTGCCAGGAACGTTTGTTTAAACAGATTCTGTCAATATCTTTAGCTTTTGAAGCATCTTGCGATTTGCATGTTTTCAGTGACATAGCCTTGTCTATGGGTAGACAAAGTGGCAATGACACACACCTGTTGAAAAAGTTTAGACAAGATTTTGTGAGGTCTGTGTTGCACCATAGGAGCAACCAGCACTTACGGATTCTACTGTCATGTTTTCTTCTCCTCTGATTTTCTTCTTCTTTTTGTTTTTTTTTTCTTTTTCTTGTTTTTTGTTTGTGAAACATTTCTTTTTTCACATATTCTCATTTTCACTTTTAGCTCAAATCCACAAAATTGCAGATAAATGGTAGCCCTGTATCTGGGAGTATTTTTTTCTTTCTTTTTTTTTTTTATTTGTTCTGTTTGTTGCCATCTGCATCAGAAGAAAAAAAATTGTGTAAACTTTACATGACGAGTTTACATCCTGTACAAACCAAAGTCATGTCAGGAACAATTTTCTAACACCTCTATTTGCCGCTAAGAGTGTGTGTCTGAGTATTCTTTGGATAGGGATGTCATTTACAAATTACATACAAGGAAAATTATTCACTCTGGTACCATCAGGCCACATGAAGTTTGATCTTTGTGCTTTTCTCTGTGCACTGATGCTTATTTCATATCTTTGCATAGAGTTGGTATTTCTTTCGTTTGTAAGTCAGCATCTCCTATGTGACACAAGGGAGCATTACTGCCCTTTTTACAGCAAGATGACAGAGTTGAATAATTCTTTGTGGAGAATTTCTTCGCTTTTTAGTTCCTTCATACAATACTCGCCCAATTGTTCAGCAAAAAAAACCCCAGTAATTAAAGTATATCACTCCCCATGACAATCAATCTTGAGGGCAGCCCTCTATCTGTCATCAGTCAAAGCATTGATGAGATGGTTTAACCAGTCCCATCCCTCATGGAGTGCAGGCCAAAAAGTAAAAATACCTGTCCAGAAAGCCACTGCAAGGAAAATGAGAGATCTCACATGCTGCATGATGCAGATTTCTTCTGCCAGCCTCCCTCCTGTTTGTTTGGGAGAGGAAATGGGCACCACCAAACAGTCCCTCACTACCCACCGAAATGCCATGAAAGACAGCTGTTCTGAAAGAACAGCATCACTCATCTTACACAATTTTCAAACCAAAAATTTGATATGAAAATCGTTGAAAAGCCAGTTCTCCTAATGTGAGCCTTCAAATCAAGATGCCAAATTCTGAACCAGAAGCAGACCAACATTAAAACGGAGCAGTTTGTTTCATAAACTAGTTCAGAAGCTTCTGGAGGCCTGCACATGCAGTCACACATGAAAGGCACAGGGGCATATAATTTTTCCAATCAATCACCCAAGGCAACCTTTATGAAGCCATCATGCTGGTGCCTAGTCTCCCTAATGAGCTTAAGAGAAGACAAAAAGACCCTGTTTCAGTTTCATTACAGCCAGGCTGATCATACACATGCCCCAATTTGATCCACGGTTTCTGGACACACAAGCGTTTGCAGGATATACTGTCCCTGAAAAGGGACTGCGGCTGCCCAAACAGAGGGGTCAAACAGAAGAGGGCTGCCAAACACAGGGGTCAGACACAAGAGGGCTGCCCAAAAACACAGGGGTCAAACAGAAAACTGAAAAGAGCTGCCCAAACAGAGAGGTCAAACAGAAGAGGGCTGCCCAAACAGAGGGGTCAAACAGAAGAGGGCTGCCCAAACAGAGGGATAAAACAGAAGAGGGCTGCCCAAACAGAGGGATAAAACAGAAGAGGGCTGCCCAAACAGAGGGAGTCAAACAGAAGAGGGCTGCCCAAACAGTGGCGTAAAACAGAAGAGGGCTGCCCAAACAGAGGGGTCAAACAGAAGAGGGCTGCCCAAACAGTGGCGTAAAACAGAAGAGGGCTGCCCAAACAGAGGGATAAAACAGAAGAGGGCTGCCCAAACTGAGGGTCAAACAGGAGAGGGCTGCCCCAAACAGAAGGGTCAAACAGAAGAGGGCTGCCCAAATAGAAGGGTCAAACAGAAGAGGGCTGCCCAAACAGAGAGGTCAAACAGAAGAGGACTGCCCAAACAGATGGGTAAAACAGAAGAGGGCTACCCAAAGGATGGGTCAAACAGATCATGGCTGCCCAAACAGAGGGTCAAACAGGAGAGGCTGCCCAAACAGAAGGGTCGAACAGAAGAGGGCTGCCCAAACAGAGGGGTCAAACAGAAGAGGGCTGCCCAAACAGTGGCGTAAAACAGAAGAGGGCTGCCCAAACAGAGGGATAAAACAGAAGAGGGCTGCCCAAACTGAGGGTCAAACAGGAGAGGGCTGCCCAAACAGAAGGGTCAAACAGAAGAGGGCTGCCCAAATAGAAGGGTCAAACAGAAGAGGGCTGCCCAAACAGAGAGGTCAAACAGAAGAGGACTGCCCAAACAGATGGGTAAAACAGAAGAGGGCTACCCAAACGGATGGGTCAAACAGATCATGGCTGCCCAAACAGAGGGTCAAACAGGAGAGGGCTGCCCAAACAGAAGGGTCGAACAGAAGAGGGCTGCCAAAACAGAAGGGTCAAACAGAAGAGGGCTGCCCAAACAGAGGGATAAAACAGAAGAGGACTGCCCAAACAGAAGGGTCAAACAGGAGAGGGCTGCCCAAACAGAGGGTCAAACAGAAGAGGGCTGCCCAAACAGAGGGTCAAACAGGAGACGGCTGCCCAAACAGAGGGGTCAAACAGAAGATGGCTGCCCAAACTGAGGGGGTCAAACAGAAGAGGGCTGCCCAAACAGAGGGTCAAACAGGAGAGGGCTGCCCAAACTGAGGGTCAAACAGGAGAGGGCTGTCCAAACTGAGGGGGTCAAACAGAAGAGGGCTGCCCAAACAGAGGGGTCAAACAGAAGAGGGCTGCCCAAACTGAGGGTCAAACAGGAGAGGGCTGCCCAAACAGAGGGGTCAAACAGAAGATGGCTGCCCAAACAGAGGGGTCAAAGAGAAGAGGGCTGCCCAAACAGTGGCGTAAAACAGAAGAGGGCTGCCCAAACACAGGGGGGTCAAACAGAAGTGGGCTGCCCAAACAGAGGGGTCAAACAGAAGAGGCTGCCCAAACAGAGGGGTCAAACACAAGTGGGCTGCCCAAACAGAGGGGTCATACAGAAGAGGGCTGCCCAAACAGAGGGGTCAAACACAAGAGGGCTGCCCAAACAGAGAGTCAAACACAAGAAGGCTGCCCAACAGAGGGGTAAAACACAAGAAGTGACAGACATGGTTGTAGTGGAGTGCAGGTGGGCAGGACTGCAGCTCACCACACACAAAAAAAACAAACTGCAGCAAACAGGATGCCGGCCCAGCCTAACACCACTACATACTTTTCCAGCAAATTTTCACACATCAACCAATTTCCAGGACCCTGCTCTTACTGTAAAGCCTCATCACATGCCACAAACTGGAGCAAAAGCAGCGCATGAGCACTTAAGGGGATGTAACTTAGTGAGCAAACAATCACCTGTTTAGAATCAAATTGGGACATTCTCTGGCCAGCATAAAGACCTTTCATTTGCCTGCTACTGCATTTTTGCATGAAGAACTGACAGGTCTTTGGAACCATTATTATGTGAAGAACTAAGTATAGATCTGTTTTGGCAAATGTCAGGATTGTTCTATTGACAAATCTGATTTTCCTGTACTCTCCTCGTTCTGGAAAGACTTCCACTGTTCCAGCAGTCTAGGACATAGCATGAAACAGAAGACAGGTAACCTGTAACATGACTTTAATATAACTTTGAAATGACACTTACAGATTTTTCGGTTCTCTTTTCAGGCCTTCCACTCACTTTTCACAAGAACAAATGAATCAGTGATTGACCAGTATAAGAAAAACATCCTCCATAAGCAACAGATTAAAGATATGAATATTTCACAACCCATTATTCAATATAAAACAGACAAACAAATCCTTCACTTATCTCTTTAAATGTTCATAATTTCTTTTCATTAAAGAGAGTCACAGGAGTATTGCATGTCAGTATAACAGCTTCAGTGTTCAATCTTTTCAACAGTAATATGTTTCTATCATGTGAGACTAAAACTATGGTACTTAATAATGCTGTTTTGCTTTATGTTTGGTTGTTTTTGTTTTGCTTTGTTTTTGTTTGGTTGGTTTTTCTTGTTTTTCTTTTTGTTGTTTTTTTTGTTTGTTTTTTTTTTTTTTTTGTTTGTTTTGTTTTGTTTTTGTTTGACTCAGGATGATGACTCCAGTACATACGTATGAAGTAGACTGGAAGATCTAGATGCATAAAAAAAACAGACATAAGGTCATGCAATGCAAGATCCTTTTTTTCCCCTCAAATTTGTCCTTTGTGAACTTGACCAGTAAAACTGGAATTCCTTCTGTCATTTTTCAATGTTTATTTAAAATTCTGCTATGATCATCATATCTATATTATCTTCACACACACTCAGTGTTTACAAATGATGAGATCTGTACTGAGTTTGCACATGTATGATAAGCAAGTGTGCACTTTCTTATCAGAAATCTTTCAAAGTTTTACAAAAAAAAAAAAAAAAGATGAGCAGAATTGACTTTCAATTCCTACTCTCATTCTTTTAGTCCAGTAACTGATGTTAGCACAAACACCAATCCAGTCATTGCTAGCCTTTTTCCTTATCATTTTCTTTTGAATAACATCAAAAGCCTACTTTTAGCGATCCTACATATCTTATGACCCTAAAATAGTGTTATCTTTTTTTCCTTCAATTTTTAAATCCATCTTTAATTTTAAATAATATGCATCTAATCAACCAAATAAAAAAGTACAAGTTTACCTAAAAGAATAACCAATATTTTTATCACATAATTTGCATGCCTCATTTAAAATATCCCAAAGGTATGAAAATGATTAAGAGAGAGCTTCAATATCTCCTGGTGTGACTCTAAAAATGGGTTACATCTGTTTTGTATTCTCTTTACACATCTATCTTTTTTTTTAGCTTCTTTTTCTTACATATCATCAAATTCTGGGACCATAGTTTCTCTTCAGACTAAAGACAGCTAGATGACATCCCTTACCTGCAAACTGGGATGACTGCCTAGATCCAGAAGTGCTCGCACCACCCCAATGTGACCTTTGTTCACCCCAATGTGGAGAGGCGTCTGCCGTCGCTTGTTGCGAGCATTCAGGTCGGCACCCCCTCGATGCAACATTTCAATGACAGCTGGTTCATCCCCAAAGGCTGCATGGTGAACTGCTCTGTCACCGTCTTTATCCTGGACACAAATAACGCGCACACATATAGATCTTTTTCCAAATCACAATCATTCTGAGAACAGAAGAAACAATGTGCATGTACCAAATGTTTTCCTTTCATCTTTGCCAGTCTTATTCTTGCTGATGTTGTGATAGCTAGCACAGTTCCACCTTATTGAGAGAGTACCTTTCCTCTATTTCCTCACTTTCAATAGCTTGGTTCTATCAGATTTTTTTTTCCTCTTTTACTTTTATTTCATGACCTACTTGGACTTTTGACAATTTGTTACATCAGTAATTAGGAAGACAATAAAACCAGAAGAGACAAAAATGATTGGAGAAACTGTATTTGGTGTTGTGAACCTTCTTCGGTTCCCTATAGACTACAATGAGTCATATTGTAGCAATCTAAGCCAATCAATGGTTACATCATATAAGTGGAAGTAGTTTATTTCTTTTGCCGTCTCATCTTCTTCCCCGCTACTTCAGTGGCATTGCACTCACACTGCTCAATCTGAATCCAGTCTACAACCACAGCTTGGTTTGTCCCGCCATAACTCTGGCACCAACAGTCCACAGGAGGCAGTCAACGTCAAGGCTTCATGAGGCAACCCACCACAGGAGACACTGCACTGCTGCCGAGTCACCTGGGTGGTGTTAAGTGGTGCTTCTTCTGACCCAACCAATGCAGGACATCACCTACTACTGAGGACAACAACTGCTTACTTGCAGAGCCAGAGCGAGTGAGCTCTACCCCTACAGCATAGGGCACCACATCCATCCATCCAATGACAGACCCTGATGCTAGTTACCCTGACACCAACCTCACCAAGTGCATACCAGTGGAGAGGAAATTAAAACGGAGATCATAATGAGACCAGGGCATGAAGAGCCCCAGAATTTGAGACTTTTTTTTTTTCTTTTTTAATGCTGGTCGATGAGGATGAGAGTGATGTAAATGATGCTACAGAGTTCCACTCTGGTCTGAAAGTGCACGACAGGTCTGTACTCTAGGATTACTTGCACAATATATTCTGGCATCAACCAGTGAGAGAGAAATACAGACACCTGCAGTGTTGTTTCCGAAATTCAAACAACATTCTATGTGGATATAGAACTCAGCTATGTGGTCCCAGTCTTCCCAATTAAACACAGAGCAAAATCAGCTCCAGGTAGTAGCCAGTGGGGCAGAAAAAAATCTACAAATCAATGACTATGATGGAAGCTAGTACTTTGCTTTAATTTTGAGATAATTTTTAAATTAAATGATTACATAATATACAGCTTCTTTTATGAAATAACTGACTTATAAATAGCTGAATGAATTCATAAATAGTAAATTGGTGAAGTACTTCTGTTTCTGTTTATTAACTGTATTTCTAATCATCGTCATTTGCACTTACTTGCTTGTTAACTTTACAAAGAAAAAATAACACCCAAGGAGCACAGCTCTTTAACATTAAAGGACTAGTAGCTCACAGTTTACACTTACTCTTTTCTTAACACTATCAACACAGACCCTCATTCTGCTCTGTGTGCCCAGTTCACACTGCTGCAGTCAGAGCACTGAAATTCCCACAGGACACCTGACTGTGACTATTTTTAACTGATTTTCCTTAAAAGTCTGAAGCCAACAGCACCTGGTGTTCCCAGGCGGTCACCCATCCAAGTACTGACCAGGCCTGACGTTGCTAAACTTCGGCGATCGGACGAGAACCGGTGCTTTCAACGTGGTATGGCCATTGGATATGGTCTGACATGGTATAGTATACAACGCCAAATAAGTATTTTTTCTTGTTGTTTGATTAAATCTCAAAAGTCAAAATAAGTATTTTCTTGTTGTTTGATTGAGTTGAAAATGTCATACTTCAAACACGGAGCACTGATTCAGTGCTTGAAGACGCCAACAGGTTTGTTGCTTTCTCTTCAAATTAACCAATGAAATCGACTGTTTGTTGCTTACTAACTGTAATGATATGATGTAGGAAGGACTGTATCTGTATGCTGACAGCACTGATTAAAAATTCTCCAGGAAATGCAGTCATCTTTATTTTTAGTAGACTGTCGCTATCATTCTTGCGATGTGTCCTGAGTGATCAGTCGCATGCTGCGAGTATTTTCACCCCACGTCACTGAGTGGTAAGTCGGGCGCCACGATCATTCTCATGTGCGTTGCGAAAAAGTTAAACATGTGCGTGCATGCGCGCACGCACGCACGCACGCACGCACACACACACACACACACACACACACACACACACACACACACACACACACACACACACACACACAGACACAGAGCAGGGTGAAGAGAGAAAAGCCACAAGCATTCACTGACCTCAACTTCCATGTTGACGCTGTGTTTAATGAGCACCTTGATGACTTCAATGTGTCCATTCTGGGAGGCAGCTTGTAATGCTGTATGGCCAGCAAACACCCCATTCACCCTGAAAACATAAATACTTCGCATAATGCCTGTGAATACAAGTGTGCAATGTTCACCTATACACACCAATCCTTCTGTTTAGCACAACCAATACTTCACATAACACCTATGAAAACGATGTGTGCTAAGTTCACCTGTACTCACCAATCTTTCAGCTCAGCACTGCCAGTACTTCACATAATGCCTATGAATATGGTAAGAACTCTATGTTCACCTGTATACACCAATCCCTCTGTCCACCACAACCAACACTTTACACAAAGCTATGAGTATGGTACATTCACTGGTCAAGGCCACTTGCATTCACCATCTATAACGAACAGAACAGTTGTTAATCAGTCACACTTCATGCAGAAATCTGAAATTTCAAACCACAGTGGGTGGACAAGCGGACTAACTGCCACAAGAAAGAAAAAGAAAAAGAACAGGAACCATATTACAACTCAACATTTCGAAAATTGGTAACCACTCCAACCGCAGAACTTGCAGAAAGTGTTGCTGTTATGGTTTGACCATCACACCATAGGGGGATCAACAAAACAACTGCAGGAATGATGGGGGGAGGAGTGGGGGGAGGGGGGGGGGGGGGGGGTGAGTAAGATCACTCACTACCCATAGCTACTGAAAAAGACTGAAGAGTGTCAGGCTGGGAGAAATGCGTTTTACTTTCATGAAGTTTTCAAATAATGAAAACACTTACCGACAGACACTGACCAACAGACAATACACATAGAAAAGAAAAAAGCGTTAACCCATATACATAGTATGACAATAATGACCATGAAAGCCACATTCACCCCGCAGTCAAGATTTGGGGGTGGGATGCCAGGGGGACTAATCCCATTCAAAGAAAAAAACAACAGCAAACAGCTAAAAAGCCAATAATTCATTAATTACAGTAACGATGGGCACTGAACTTACATCTGATCCGGACGCTGGAGAATCTCGTCAACTTTGCTCCCATCTCCATTAGCTGCAGCTTTCACCAGTTCCTCGTTCACATCACCAGACACGTGAGTTTCAAACAGTTTCTTCAGCAGAGCGCTCAGACGCTCTGAAGCAGAGCAAGCAATAATCATCAAGTCAAATTTTCATGAAGAAAAGGCAGTCATGACAATGACGCATTACAGTCTAAAAGACATCTTCTGTTATTTCATGCTCAAAGAACATACTTGCATGTTTTAATCAGAACCAAATATTTGCATGTTTTAATCAGCATGTTTTAATCAGAACCAAATATTAGCATGTTTTTAATCAGAACCATCTCCAATATTGACTTCAGCTTGCTCCCCATGCCCTCATTTCTCAAACTGTTCCAAAATCCATAATAATGGTAAGTTCATAACCAGAGTCAAACATACTCCAAGTATAAAATACTGTTGTTGTTTTTTTTTTCTTTTTTTTGTCATCTGTAACTTCCTTTTTTTATAAATAGAGCATTTAGTTTCAGCATGAGATAATCAATAGGAAAGAATGGCATTATGCAAAGGACGTTATGTACTATCTCAGCAGATACGACTGAAGATGCTTCTTCATAACTTTAACAACGTGGCCGATGCTTCACCATTAGCCTGAGCAGACGCAGTTTTACAGTGGTGAGCATGTTTCAACAACACATTTTTAAAAAGAAAAAAAAAATTCATACAGTGTGCATGATGCATACATAGTAAAACTCATCTCAACGTCTCATGCATAAGTAACATAAAATAAGAGGAGCTTCTTCTGGTATATTATGTGTTATGAAATAACCATATTATCATCATTGCCTCAAGAGATCGCAGCCTGACGAGTGATGGCTAGTTGGAGCTGTCTGTGGTGCTGTCAGAGGAATAGGTGAATCTCTTACTTGCTACTAAAACTGGAAAAGATTGCTGCTAAAGTTCATCATAAAAATCAAGTTAAGATAAGGAAAAAAGTCGTCTGAAAATAAAATCATCCAAATACTTCTTTTTGTTTGTTTGAATAGCAGTTTCTTGTAATTTTACGCTGTTTAATCTTTTAACTACCAATTTTGCATTTTATAATACTTCTGCAACTACCGACTGACTTTTTTAAACTCAGGTAATTTTTTTTTAAATTACTAAACAAAAATTTAGATTTTAATCACACCAAACTTTGGTAATCTGGTAATGGATATAATTGCTGAGTCTTCTTTTGTGTGTTAGTCATGTATGTAACAGACCTTTGTGGTAATAACATCATAAATTCATCCATAATCTCAAAGCCTACTCTCTACTTCTTGGTCATCTTATACACTGCCACTGAAGCTTGAAGCAATGAAGATGGACCTGCTAAGTCTAAAAAGCGCTCAGAAATGCAATCACCAGTTTCCACCTGGGCCGCTAAAAAAACATCCCCAATCATATTGAAAGGACAGCCATCTTTAACTGTCACTCATGTCACCAACAACCAGAGCTGAAATATATTTGAAAAATTCACAAAGCGCATCTTAACACTAATATCCCAACTGGGAATGACATGCAACTTCCCTCTTGACAGGTGATAAGGCAGGTCGTTAGTTAAACGGGGTTCAGATAGGCAGTACTGGGCATAAAGGTAATAAACAGGTGGAGATTGGTCTGTTTATTGTCTCACCCTGAAGACATATTACCTACCCCTTCTCTATTTCTCTCAAAGTGTAGTGCAGAGGAAGCACTGCCCAGCAGAACACTTGATACTACTTTCTTTTTTTTTTTTTTTTTTTTTTTTTTTTTTTTTTGCTGTCCCAACTTCTGCGCCACCTCAGAGGCAGTGTACCCACGCCGCTCATTCCGACATCCCGTCCACAGCCACAGCTCGGCTGGTCCCGCCGCAGCCACGGCACCGGCAATCCACAGGGAGCAGTCAATGTCAAGTCGTCAAGAGGCAACTCACCGGAGGAGACACTGCACTGCTGCCGAGTCACTTCGGTGGTGTTCAGTGGCGCCTGTTCTGATCTAACATATGCAGGACACCACCTACTAAGCCCCCTACTGACGACAATAATTGCTTAGTCGCGGAGCCGGCGTGAGTGAGCTCTCCCTCCGGAGGGCGCCACCACGTCCGTCCAACGACAGCCCCCATGGACTCACCGATACCGGTGACCCCGACGGAACCAACCATGGCCACAGACGTGGAGAGGACATCGAAATTGAGGTCACCATGAGAGCAGGGCATGAAGGGCCACAGAACTTGAGACATTTTTTTTTTTTTAATGCTGATCGATGAGAATGAGGATGATTAAGATGATGCTACGGATTTCCATTTCGGTCTGAGAGACATGACAGGGCTGTACTCTACGCTTCCTTTCATAATATATCCTGGCCTCAACCAGGCCCGAGAGATACAGGCACCTGCAGTGTTGGTCAGGAAATTTGAGCAACACTCTCAGAAACGCATCCATTAAGTGGATGAAACTCGACTGTGTGGTCCCAGTCTTCCCAGCTGAGTCCGCAGCAAACTCAACTCTGGGTAGGAGCCGGTCGGGGCAGAAAAACCCACATGACTGATGGGATTCGAACCCACGACCTCCCAGCCAGGAGTCCGCGACGCTAACCACTTCGCCACGGCGGCTGGTTTTGATACTACTTTCTTGCTGGACTGGCGCTCTACTGCCTGCCTGGCTCTCACTGTGGTCCCAGAATGTTATCATGTACCTTCAGACCTGTTTACGCTTTACTTATTCTCAAACACATACACACATGACCAACATCCTTACATCTACATACACATGCAATGTGCATACAAACATGGACACTCATGTACACACACTGACACACACACAACACAGTCACACACAGACACACACACACACACAGGCTAACCTCCGGAAGAACAGCCAATGGCAGCTCCATCAGCCGAGGCAACCTTGGTGACTGCGGATGGGTTGTAGGTCCAGGAGGTCCCACACACCTCAACCTTGAGGTCGCTGTCGTGGTAGATCTGCTGCACCCGCCCTATTTTGCCCAGAGTCTGCAACAGCCACACAAACAACACACTGACAAAGTGTCCTGACTTGGTTGTCAACAAGCATCTGTGTATCAATCCATCACCAATATGACATATAACTGCAGTGATTTATCATCTTCAATCATGTGCTACTGGGCTGATGCTGCTGCCCACTGCAACATATCAGTGGACAATGGGAAAATATTGGATCTGCCCAACTCCTCTCCTTGTATCTACATGCATGTTGGGTATTTTCGTATCTCCATAACCCACTGAACACTGACATAGATAATGAAATCTCTTGGCAACATCGACATTTACTTCTGTGAGAGAAGATAATCCACTGATGGAAAGAAACTTTCTGAATTATTTGTACAGTATCTTTCTGTTAATAGATTATCTTCTCTCACTCAAGTATCTGTGGTTAAAACCGAAATCTCTATGGTACGTACACAATCTTCCGTGCTCACACACATGCTAAGAGAGCAGATCTGCACAAAAGATGTCCTGGGAGATCAGGAAAATCCATATCCACCCACATAACAGTCAGGGTTCACGCTACTGTCATTTGCAGGCTTGAACTGCACCGTTATGTAACCTACACCTGCATATTTTCTTTTTTCAATCAGAACAAAAACAATACATAGAAGGGAACCAGCTATTCAGATTCTTTTTCATCACTGTTCTCAGTGATACAAAATCACTGAATGACTCGTTTTCTGTCAGACACAAGAAATTTCAAGAACTTTTCATCAATGTTCACCATGTTGTTCGCAGACTTCCAGTACTTCTGCTTTCGTGCTTGAACTTGCTGTGACTTCCGTGCTGCCTGCTGTGTAAAGACTATGCCTGGTTTTTTTGGAACTGTTAATAATCATGGCTTGACAACTGCAATTTTTTTTTTTTTGGGGGGGAAAGTTTGCTGCCCTGAGTATGCCACTGTTGGATCATCAGCTACACCTTCAGTTGCTGTGAGGTTGCCCCTCTGATGAGCCAGATCGACAGCCTTCAGTTTGAAATCCAAATCTTGGGCATGGCTTCTTGACTCACGCATTTCTGCTTATCTTGTGGTGCTGACAAGTGACTAATCTAGAAATATTGTATTCAACTGTGCTTACCAATGCTCATTTTGTGTGTATGAATCATTCTTTCAGTGAGAAGTGATCACATGCACGCACACAAAATACACACACACATGCACACACACACATACACACACACACACACACACAGACAAATGAATATTACATATCATCACAATTGTACTAGGCACAACGTCCTGTACGCATTTCTGTCAAACCACTCTATCTTATTTAGAAGATCTTCTAACTTTCCGATCATTTAGAAAAGAAAAATGATTATTATGTCCTAACATTTATTCAGGAACTTTAAGGAGTGTTCAATTCACTGTTACCACAAACTATTCAGGAAACCTGAGGATAAATACTTTTTACATTTTTTCATTGCTGTTACAGAATCTATCAAAGTCATAGATTGAGTCCTATTTTGTGTGTGAAATTATGCTGAAAATAGGCTTATTCATGTCTTGGTCATAATCTTGTACAAATACTAATGGTCCATAGCTATGATAGCTTGAAGTAATGTATATGGAGTAAAACGAATGTCAGTTCAACATAAAGACATCTTAACAGCTCTGGTTGGGCAGAACCCGCCTCTATAAATTAAAGTAGTATGACAGATGACAAGATAGTATATTAGTAGAAAGTCATTGTGGTTGAGTTGATTTTGAAGCATCAAAGCAACACAGCACACAGGTGTGAAAGGATGGTGGGCTGTACAGAGAGAGAGAGAGAGAGAGAGAGAGAGAGAGAGAGAGAGAGAGAGAGAGAGAGAGAAACATCATGGGATTAGTTCAAGGGAAATAATCTGTCTGTGACTGGCATAGCTGCCCCTCCAGCTCTGCAGAAACTTCAACCAGCTGTTTTAAAAAGGTAAATCAGGTCTGCATATTTGCTGTTTGTTTTGGATCAACTGTCTCGCTTGCATGAACATCTTCTAGGATCTTTTCTGCTCACACACACTTGTGTCAGCCCTGAAGTTTTTTTTGTTCTGTTTTTTTATTTGTGTGCTTGCTACCTCTGTCTATCTTTGTGTGTCTTTCTCTTTTTTCATGTATATAGTAAAAATGTACAAGGAACTGATTTCAACAAAATGACAGCCCTGATATGGCCCCTCATGGTCAACTGTGTTATAAACAACAAGAACTGAACTGGTTTTACGTTTCTTTTAAAACTATTCTTTTAAAACTAATTTTACAGAGGTATGGCAGAAAAAAAATGCCAAATGGTACTGAGTAATAGCCCAAAGAGTCTAAGAAACACAATAAATGAATAAATGTGAATGCACTCACACACAATCTGCTTCACTGATGTTAGCAGCAGAAATTTTACTACATTGTAATTCTAAATGTATGACAGTTTACTTCCTGTAGTAACATATATACTATCCCCCCCCCCCCCCCCCCCCCCCCCCCCCCAAAAAAAAAGGAAAAACGTTATCACATGCATGTGATATTAACACACAAATGAATCATTAAGTACACTTCACTGAAAACAAGGTAAGTGAGCAATGACTTTGGCTCATGTTCTACATCTTTTTTGTCAGTTCACCATGTGAATTTTATTCAAACATTGCTACATTCAGAAACTCTGACAAATATGGTGACACAAAAGTGTTTTGGATTGCAGTCTTCATCTTGAAATTTCCTCGTAAACTGATCTCGCTGTATCTGTCCTCAACTGATCTTCAAGCTATTTCAAGTTCAGCACAGGTCATAAATAATAATAAAAAAGATTGTTACACTCAGCACGTATTGCTCTCCATACTTCACATGAAAAAGGTCAATCATCCCAATGGAAAAGGTTTGGGTGTTCGTTGTTGTTGTTTTGTTTTGTTTTTGTTATATCTGCATCAATATGTACAGTGTGGCTTTTTTTTTTTTGCAGAACATGTGATGCAACCTGTATGATAGGTCTGAATCTGATTACAATGTCTTCAAAACATAGCCACTTTGTGTAAGAGAAAAAGCGAACACAGCTCTTCACAGTTTAACTTCAACACGGAAAGTAATATGCTGTTACCAGCGAGAGTCAAACAATGAATGTTGTTTTAGATCTGCTGAAATACATGTACTTCTTCAATACATAAAATGTAGATCCAGTTCCAGACAACCCCTTCTCACATTTGACTGGTTTGCATCTGCAACTGCTAACCAGCAGCAAGACTGAAAGATCCTCCTTGGACTAATAGCATCAGTCCAATTATACACACTGTTGCCCCACTGCTAATGAAGATCCCATATGAACCTGATATCACTGGCAAGGCTTGCCTTCACAGTACTGTACTGCCACCCATACAGATTACTTAGACCTTGCAGTCCATATCAAACTGTGCCGGGTGATGCACAGAGTCCACTCACCGGCATCATGGCTTCGGCCCACTCTCCCCATGGCCACGCTGCAGCACTTTGATGCGCTCTGTGTCACTGCAGATCTGCACCAGGTCCCCTACAGCAACTGGGTTACTGAACTGCTCTCACTCTGACCCGAACTGGAGGAACTGCCCGTGTTCACTTTGGTCAACACTGCAGGGTTGAACGTCCACCTGAATCACAGACATAACGTTGGTCCATCTTAATGACATGTGAAATGGGGAAGGAGGGAGAGGGACATATAACATTATAAATTAATACAGATCACCCTACATATATCATCAAATCCAAAGACTGCTACATATGACACCAATGTATAAAGAACCTGAAGTTCAAACTGAAATAAAACCAGCAGGAATGCAAATGACCACAAGCTCAAAATACAGAAACTGAATCTATGTTCAAATGTGGGGAGAGCTCCACAAGAAATAAAAAAATCATTAAATCATAGAACTCCCACTTGAAAATACCTGGCTGCCAAGAAAGCCTTGGGAGACAGGGGAGAAGGAAGAGGGGCAGACTGATTGGGAAGAGGTGGGACTAAAATCTACGGGTTACACGTTTTTTTTTTTTTTTTCAGCAGCTTTGAAGTTCTCAAGATCTGTAATGAAACCACAAAGTTGCCAATTGTAAAAAGATTCAAGCGAATTCAAACCAAAAACTTAATCTAATATTTAAAATGCAAATGTAATGCATCTGATTTCTTAGGCAGCTAGTATATATTATAATATGACCCAGTAAACTGGTCAAGCAATTATCTATTTTGAATAAATGATTTTTTCCTTCAATAAGTATGTATTCAACACAAATTATCTAGATTTATGTAACTGACAACCATTTTTATTCAAAACACAGAGAAAAATCTAGGCATGATGGATATTGTCTTCTTCTTCTGCGTACGCAGGCTGATACTCCTGCGGATACTCCCTATATGGACAGGCAAGTATTAAATCCGATCTACCCAACAAAGGGAGTGGAGTTTTGTGTGCATGACCATTTTTTTATCCCCAATTAAGGCAGCCATACTCCATCTTTGGGGAAGATGCATGCTATGTGTAACATGTCATTCATACCAACGGCCAAACTGGCCTTCTTTCCAAAAGTTGGTGAAGGAATTTTAATTTTATGTGTGTGCAGATGTTATACATGCGTTCACACACGGAACCTCGGTTTCTAGTCTCATTCGAAGGACTGTATGGGAAATGGAGTCAGAACTAATATTAACTCCGAGGGAAAAATCCCCTTGTACCGAAACGGCCAGGCAGAGATTCAAACCCGCAACCCTTGGATTATATGAGTCCAGCACTCTACCAACTGAGCTATTCCAGCCCCCCATGGATACTGTCTCATCTTCCACTAAATCATAAAAAAAAAAATTGTTAAATACTTTCACAGTTTGCATCTCAGACTATAAAAACATTACTTCAAGGATTTTTCTTATGTGAAAAGTTCAACGACCTTGGCATGGAAAAACAAACAGCCCACGAATATGCCATCACTGCCAGAAAGACAGAAGAAATTGTCAAGAAAATAACCTTGCTCTGTTTTGTTTGTGCCAAGTTACTTCCCTAAACCCCTTAACATTTCTTTCCATGAACTTCTTTTTTATATATATCCTTCAGTTTGGCTAGTTTTCATGAGAATGTTGCTCAATCAAAAAAAATAAGCATCCCTTTCCTTCCCTGCTCCTTTGTAACTAAAGTTCCGTCTGTACTACCCAGAGGGGCTCACTCAAGACTGATGGATAAGGTGACTGACCTGTTACCACTGGGATAGGACACCACAATGTCATGATCTTCGTCAATCCCAACCACTGTTCCTGTGGTACCCAAACACTGAAACACAATAGTTCATTAATGAAATATATCATCAGAACAATACCAGGATGGCGCATCATAAAAAAAAAGAAATTGTCCCGAGAGTAAGAGAAACTGCACTTACTGCAAACTGCAACTTTGATATGCTTGACACATAACTGAAGTTAAATCTGCAATAATTAACTGATTATAGACTGTACAGAATCTCACACACCTTTTACCCACATGAGAAAGTCTACACTTTTCTGTAAATGTAAACTTTTCAGTTAAGAAAATCTGATCTAAATCTATGTTACATGAAATCAGTTCCCATTCATGACACACAAACTTTCAAAAGATCAAAAACATCATCTGAATTTCGTTAACGTTTCTACTTTCATTACCTCCTTCACCGCTAACCTGACTACCTTAACTCCCAGATATAATATCGGATACAATTATAAACAAAGCAAACCTCGAACATTCCATCAGTCCAACCGCCATGTCCATGCTGCAGGGACTGCACAATCTCCAGGTCCAGGTCAACATTCACCTGGTCTCCTATAGCCAGACCACAGGGACCTGACCTGGAGCTAGGTCCCTGCTCACCTGTGCAGTCAACAAAAGCTCTGTGAGCATCACTTCACTGAGGACTTGTGTTGGTTCACTACAATACGCTGAGCTGAAATCAGCTTTAATTCATCCTGATATAATTCATGTCTAACACGCTAAATCATCACAACAATGAAAGACATCTGACTTCCTCACAAACACTTTCTTGACTAAAATTCCCCAAATTATATTCCTAGTGTTCACTCGATGCATATCAATAATTCTATGCTGCATGGCTGTGAGTCAGCCCTCAATATAAATGGCAGCTGAACTGTACTTTGTGCACTTCAAGGCTGTCTGGAGCACTATGTCCACACATAATGAAAACAGGAAAGACGTGTATATGGCTTCATTATCATATATCACTTTGATTTGCTGCTGAAAAAAAAAAAAAAAACAAACAAAACAAAACAAAATGAAAAATATCATCCCATCACATCTGACCAACCACAGCTTGGTTAGTGTGTGTGTGTGTGTGTGTGTGTGTGTGTGTGTGTGTGTGTGTGTGTGTGTGTGTGTGTGTGTGTGTGTGTGTTTTCACTGTGTTTGCGTCACTCTGTGTGCGTGCACACAGGTGAAGTTCATGTACAGGGACAATGCAATCATTTTGCTGTTTGTTCACCATATCAGTGAGCCAGAAAGAAAAAAATGACAGATCAAATGAACCCATCAATCACAGCTGCCGACCTTCTCGCGTCAAACCATCAGATGCAGGGGATGCATGGAGCGAACAGCAGGCAGTTCAGCATTTGACTGAGTGATAGTATTTCTAACCCTTTTATGTTTCAGATGGATTTTCTAAGAAAATGCATTTTCCATAACATAATTGCCAATATCCACATAACATCATTTGGACTTTATTCTGCAATACTTTATCATCACCATTTAAAAAAAAAACCTACCCTTCAAACATGACATTTTTACACAAATTTTGAAAATCTGCTTCTTTTTTTCAATTACGAATTTCAGGAATAATTTCCGAATGAGGAAACTTCCAGAAAAATTCAGGAAAGTTGGCAGCTTTGCGTCAATCACTAACAACAACAAAATTAAACAGTATAATCAATCAACCAAAACACAACGGTACACTGAAAACACACCTAACATGCCTATGACAAAAACAGAACACTCACCAAGGAGAGGTAAATGATCTCTGTAGAAAGATCCTCCCTTCGCATCGTTTACCACCTTCAAGTCTGCCTGTTCACCAAAAACACACACACAAATATATATATATATATGAACGCACACTCACTCACACACACACACACACACACACACACACACACACACACACACACATGCATGCCCAAGTACACATACATATGTATACACACACACTCACTCACACACACACACACACACACACACACACACACACACACACACACACACACACACATACACACATATGGGAGACAGACAGGTAGGCAGACAGATGAGAGACTGAATGGTAAAGAACAACTAACACAGGACAAAAAAACAAATACATACTCATAGAACTGAAAAATGGATGGTGGATGGGACAAAAGGGAGTTAACAGTTAAACAGACGAACCAGCACAAAGGCATTCCTACATACTAACATGATAGGAAGCGAGGAACAGTATAATAAAAAAAGATGAAAGAAAAAGAAAGAAAGTGCAGCATTCAGAATTACAGCTCACATTTTGGCACATTACACTGATTATGATGGTGCTCTTAACAGGAAAAAGACCTCCATCCATTGTGTGAGCTAAGCAACTAAGAAGAGCATAGGTAGAGAGGGTAGATAGGAGATGGGTATAATGGGGATGAAGAAGAAGAGCATAGGTAGAGAGGATAGGTAGGAGATGGGTATAATGGCGATGAAGGCAAGGGTTAGGCCTATGGGAGGCTTAAAAAAGCAAGAATTTAAAGAAAAGTTTTTGGCCCTGGCATTCTCAATTCAAACTTCAGATTTTCAGATGGTGATTTTTTTTTTTTTTAATGACTTTTTATTTCTAATTCCGTAATGCTTTCAATCATCTTTAAAACTTTCACATCTTTACACGCTGTACAGCCAAACTAAGGATACGACACAACATTAAACTATGACAGTAATTAACAAACTCAAATAACAAGATGGATCAGCAAAATCAAAAACAAAAACAAAAAAAAAGGCACTGGATGACAGTGTAAAGAAAACATTATCAACAACAGGAATGACAATTTTCTAATAATCAATACATAAATTTCTTACGCATGATCTGAACCATGAGCACTCCCAACAAATCATGTCACACATCCACATCCACAAGACAGGTACACAAAAGCATACAAGCAGGACAAGATGCCATGGATGAGTGTTTACATTACCGCCCTTATCGGCTGGGAATCAAAGGTTTCAGGCCGATCTCAGGCATTTTATTTGTTGGATTTGGGCCAGCTCTTACCCAGACTTCAGTGTGCTACTACGGATACGTTTCTGAATGTACAGCTCCAACATCGTAATTATCTGTTTCACATGATGGCGCAAACAGATGAGCAAAAACAAACACAAAAAAGGGAGGATCTAAAACCCACCATCAATTCTATTGCAATGCACTCAGGACCAAAACAAGAGCAATTTTGACCAGACGTTTTAGGTGACAGAAAAGCAGAATCAGGAACAGACTGACAGTACAAGATGTACAAGACTTACCATGCCTTCAAAGCCAACCCTGTAGAGATTCTTGGCACCATTGTCCCAGAGAACATGGGCTGCACTCCTTGGACTGGCTGCACTCCAGTCCTGTGAATGTGTGAAATCTCATGAAGGGAACTAACTCTATATATTACATAACTTGCATCCATTACATATTTTGCCTTCGTTTGTTCTTGTCTTTCTCTGATATTATGTTTTCTTTCTGACACTCTCTTTCTTACCCCCCCCCCCCCCCCCCCCCCCTTGCCTCCCCCCCCCCCCCCCCCCCCCAATGAAAATGTAAAAAGGGGGAAAAAAAATCCCCTCCGCATCAAACACGAGGCCAGTCACATGGAAGACTGAAGTTCCTTCTGCTGCCCCTTCTCACAATGCATTTTTCGCCTTTAGCATGATCCTGTAACACCTGCACACCTCCCTTATTGTATCTTAAACCTACTTCAAGATGACTAAGCCAACAGAAAGCATTCACAGCTTCCTCCAATTTTCAACTCCAGGAACTGATCAGCAAATTGTCCACTTTTCGATCCAGCAACAATTAGAACCTTTCGTTCACACAACTTTTATCTGACTCTTTCACTTTGGTTTCGTCTTGCTGATGTATGACTTCCAGGCCTAATATTTCAATTAGCTTCACGTAAGCAGACACAAGTGAGCAGACAGAATTGGCAATGGCTGCCCTTGCAAATCACAAGACCTTGTGACTTCAGTGTCATTCCGCTAGCATATGTGACCAGAAACCCACAGAAGTCACACAGCCACTTTTTTTGTATCTCTGGTCTTTTTTTTTTTCCTGGGAAAAAAAACTATTCCCTTATTTCTAGGTTTACTTTTCTCTGAAATTAACATATTCCTGGAGAAGTGGGAGCCATGCGATGCGATCCAACATGTTACCCACAATTGAATCCTCCCCCCCCCCCCCCCACCCCACTTCCCCACTGCTGACCGTACAGTCAAGGAATGTTGAACACACATTCACAAAGGTGTGCACATTCAGAACACAGACAGCACCTCTTGGACTGTTTGTTGTGCAGTCCTAAAAAAAAATGACAGGTAACAGGAATGTACTGATCATACAAACACCGCTTATCTACCATGAAATCCTCAGGGCACAGAAAGGCAGCGCCACTACCACAGATTGTTTCAGTTTCACAGAAAAGTGAAAGTGTAGAACTACAAACCTGGAACTTGGATTGCAGAATGTTGCTTGATGTACAGAGAAAGCAGACCAGGTACGGTGTGCGTGCATGAGTGTGCATGTGTAAGTCTATGTGTGTGTGTGTGTGTGTGTGTGTGTGTGTGTGTGTGTGTGTGTGTGTGTATGTGTGTCTGTGTGTGTGCACGTGTGTGTCTGAGTGTTTGTATGTGTGTGTACAAGTATACATGTGCACATGTTTGTCAATCAGAGCGCATGCAACACATGTGTACTATCTTTGTCTGCCTGTGTACGTGTGTGTGTGTGCATGAGTAGTCACACATACATGTGTTCATGATAAAGCGCATTTACTAAGTATTAGTATGCTGTAGTGTGCCAAAGTTGTATACTGTGCACAACAGAAATATGTGGTGTGAAGCGTACTGGAATCTGTTTATTTTCAAAGTGCTGCACTGATGTTTCATTAGAGAACAGATACATGCTCTCTTTTCCTCCTGACACATTCTCATTCCCCCCTAGAGTTGCAGCCCAGTCCTCGTTTACCTGGATCTCAGTAACTTTCCCACGGCGTCCATTTCCTCCATCCTGATCCTCCCACTGCCAGTCCACACCCCGCACCACTCGTGCTCCGGGGAAGATCCTCGTGACGTTATCTTTTTGCTTTTGCGCCGAGGCTCCATTAAACCCTTCACAATCACAAAAATTGGATTTAATTGTTCATTTTATTGTAAACGTAAATTTTTCATGGTTTTTAGTGTGTGCATGCGTGTGTGCATGCGTGCGTGCGTGCGAGCATGCGTGTGTGTGTGTGTGTGTGTGTGTGTGCATGCATGTTTATGTGAGTGTGTGTGTGTGTGTGTGTATGTGTGTGTGTGTGTGCATGCGTGTGCGAAAAATAGAAATTGTAAAATTTTTCTTCTTCTTTTTTTTTTTTTTACAAGAGGGAGAGGGGAAAGTGGGAAGGGGGGGGGGGGGGGGGGAGGTTAGAGGGACTTATATGTCCTGCTTGAATTGTTACATACTGATATGATTAGCCTTGTATTTACTGCCTGTGAGTGCACCATCTGTGGAAAATGGATATTGTTTTTAAACTTCTAGTAAAAGGAGCAATCAAAACTGAATTTCAGTTACTACTATCCAAGAACTGTAGCAGCCACCTTAACCCCTGACAGCTGCATTCTGTCAGCTGGGACACAATACTTAATCAAAATAGCAATTTTAACAAAGTTCTATGGTCACATGCACCACTGAGCAATGTATCATGTAAGCATGCACACACATTTTTTCTCACAGTGTGATCTGCATGATATCTCGAGTCCATGCTTAAATGTTTGTGTAGCAGAGGCATACCCACCGTTCTCCTCCTGGGACGACAATGCGGTAGAAGCGGTGCCCTCAGGTTGTGTTTTGTCTCCATGGTAGCAGACTGAGCAGAGGTCATAGTTTTGGGCATTCTGCACACTTCCAGCGTATGCCAAATATTGGCTGTTGCCGGCAAGTATCACACATTGTTCCTTCATGCTTGATACCTGAGAAAAACAACAGGAGGAATTATCATCTTTAAAAATAATTACTAATAAGATCTATAAAGTAGAGAGTAACACATGTTCCTGAGATGGGTGACTTTGTTGAGGAAGGGACAGGGCTTAGCTTCTTTTCAGAGGTCTACCATTACCAAGAAGTTCAAGATGATGGGCAAGGCACAGCTGCAAAACTTGGTTACAAAGTCCAGACATTGTCCAGATTACACTAATGACAAGTTCCAATGAGTCTGATAAGTTTTGTTTACATTGGCTTTTCCGTAATGGAATGTCTTCTTTGGAGCACTTTTCAGGGTTTTTCCTTTCCCAGATCTGGGTCTGGGAGTGAGGTGTTAGGATGGATGGGAGTGGTGTTTCTGGAATTCTTCGACTCCTTCCCACCCATCTCTACCAGTCTATACTGTATTGTCCTGCATTCGAAAATAATTTCTTTCTATTCATCTGTTTAGACTCTCATGATCAATCTGTCCATGGTCTGCTTGAAGTGCTTCAGCTTGTCTATCCATCTACCTGTTTTGACAGACTCTTTCTCATTCTGAGTTTCTCCTTTCTCAACTTATCAGTATGTTGATCATTCTCTCTCTCTCTCTCTCTCTCTCTCTCTCTCTCTCTCTCTCTCTGAAATAAAAGTGCTTAATAATGAGTAAGTGCATGAAATGGTCTAATGTCTATTATGTCTTTATCAGTTGAGGTACTAATCAAGGAGTATTCAACTTGATAGGCAGTACAAATAGACTGCATAATGTTATATTTGGATGGTTGATGCAGATTTATTGTACGTTCTACGCGCCCCGTATAAGAGTGTGTATGTGTCAGTGAGTGTCTTTTCGTGCTAGCGTGTGTGTATGTGTGTGTGTGTGTGTGTGTGTGTGTGTGTGTGTGTGTGTGTGTGTGTGTGTGTGTGTGTGTGAGTTAAAACTGGTGTTACTGTATGTTGTCTTCAATTATTTTGCCGCTGTAAGCATTTCATTTCTGTACCCCCTGTCACAAGGGCTTTATAGTTAATGACAGTAAACCATCAAAGTGTCAAACTGTCAAGAGTCTATCTCTCTCAGGCAGACAGACAGACAGGCAAACAGGCAGAGAGACAGACAGAAAAGAAGTCAGAGAGAAACACAGAGAGAAAACAGATGACACAGAGAGAGAGAGAGAGAGAGAGAGAGAGAGAGAGAGAGAGAGAGAGAGAGAGAGAGAGAGAGAGACAGGCAGACAGGCAGCAGACACAGACAGACAGACAGAGACAGAGAGAGGCAGACAAACAGAAAGACAGGTTTAGGATGTCAAAACAGGATGACAGAGAGAGAGACAAACAGGCAGACAGAGAGACAGATAGAGACAGAGACAGAGAGAGGGCAGACAAACAAACTGACAGGTTTGGGATATATCAAAAACTACTGATTCAAAAAAAAAATTGAAATATGATCAGCAAACTAAAATTTGTAATAACATTGATTTAATTTATTGTTCAAGCTTGCAGAACATGTTACAAATGGAGTAAAATACAAACAGTACTTACAAAAACAAAAACAAAACAAAAAATACACTAATCATCAAAGGTATGATTTATTTTACACTATATTTACTGGTATAACCTAAAGCAGCAATGGGTCTCATTCATTACTATGTTTTTGTTCTAGTAACAATGGCATTTGGCAAAGTAATTCTGAATCACCAAAGAAGTAAAACAGCCTGTTTTGGTTTAAAAGCACAAGCCTCTTAGGTTCAACTTTCACATCTTTTTCCTTCCTTTGTTCTGTGTCAAGATATGATTAATCATCAACTAAACAGCAATCAGGTCAACTAATTTTAACTTTAAGATGCCAATTCCTTGGGAAAATAAAGTAAAAAAAAATCAACATTCCCCTCCCCTCACCCCACTCCCTTCTATCCATCTACCCCCTCTCCCCAAAATCTTAAAAGGCAAAGCTGACAAAATTATGAGCTGCTGCCAGCACAAGCATCTGACAGTCACACACACACACACACACACACACACACACACACACACACACACACACACAAACACAAAATGACAATCTGAGGGAAACTTCCATACAAGTAGAAAAGGGCCTTTGGAAAGAAAGAGGGGAGGTAGGGAGGGACTCAAAGTGGAAAGACGAAAGGCTGAAATGGAAAGAGACTAGAACTAAAGCGGGACAATATTTGTCTTGCAGAAATCTGTGTGGAAAAGAGCAGAAATCCACAGAAATAGGTCTGCTGGCAATAGTGAAAAGTTTACTTTTGACTTGACCCCCTGGAAATTTCAGGTAAACTTCAGGCAGGCCTACACAGAGACTGTACTGTAAAAAGCATAAGTTTAGCTTGAAGAAGTACTACTAAAACATTATTGATTTCTAATTGACAGGACAACACGGTAATACAACTTTACTCTTCTCATTCACATAAAATCATAAGAAACAAACAATAACCATGCTAATTAATGCAACAAAACACTGTAGCTTATCATATCAAAGTGACATTGTAACATACGCCAATGCAATGAAACACTGTAGCTTATCAAACATGTCAAACTCAAAAGTGACATTACATTTGCTTCATCTACAACTACAATCCATCCTTAATAATTCATCCCCCCCCCCCTCCCCCCCCCCCCCCCCCCCCCCCCTCCACTCCACAAACACACACCCATCAAGCTGGGAAAAATAAGGGTAAGGTATCTGGATGCATTGCAAACTTATACTCACACTGTATACACATACACAAGCATATCAACATACACATACACATGCTGTGTGTGTGTGTGTGTGTGTGTGTGTGTGTGTGTGTGTGTGTGTGTGTGTGTGTGTGAGTGTTTGTGAGTATAAGTTTATATGTGACTTGTGGGTGTATGCATAGATGTTTGTGTGTACATGAATCAGAGTGTGTGTGAGTGAATTGCTCTGTGTGTGCGCACACACACACACACACACACACACACACACACACACACACACACACATGTTAGCATGCAAATGTAAACTTGTGTGACAATATGTAGAGAAAGTACACAGGGAAGGAATGTGTGTGTGTGTGTGTGGGGGGGGGGGGGGGGGGGGGGGGGGTGTGTGTGTGTGCAAATCTGGGAGTGAGTGAGAAAGAGAGAGACTCTGACAGACCAGAGAGAGAGAGAGAGAGAGAGAGAGAGAGAGAGAGAGCTCCCAGAGAGAGAGAGAGAGAGAGAGAGCTCTCCCAGAGAGAGAGAGAGAGAGAGAGAGAGAGAGCTCCCAGAGAGAGAGAGAGAGAGAGAGAGAGAGAGAGAGAGAGCACGCATCTCTGTGAGCGGTTCCATCCGCTAGCAGCTTCAATCAAGACTTTAGAATCGAGTTACGATCAAAAAGTACACTGTGTACATTATCCACATGTGTCACTGTATTTTTAACTCTAACTTCGTAACTTTTGAGATGCTCATGTCGATCTCTTACCTGTTGGGGCGGTGTCCATCATACGCAAGTCATACGCTCCAGCGCACCTATAGTTAGCAGCTGTGCCGTTATCCCATACAACCACAACTTCTTCTGGTGACTCGAAATTTCTGACGGTACCGACATGACCTTCTCCTCCGTCCTGTTTTCCCCATTTCCAATCAGGGCCTCTCACAACTCTTGCTCCAACTCCATCCATCACACTAAATCCTCGAACGCCTCCTCGTGTGGTGGTGTTGCTACTGCTGGATGCGCCTGGCTCCATGTCGGTCATTAGTAGAATTGAGAGATTTCTTTTTTCAAAAAAAAATCTATGTACACTTACCGTGTACCGACGTGTTTCTCTCAACGATTGCTTCTACCGAACAAAAAGTAGGCTCAACTGCTTCGCAATGGGAAAGCAACCATAATAATGACTGCTCTGCTAAACCGGATACAAAACGAAGTTTGTAAAGTCCAAGTGGATAGTTGTATATTGAACTTTTAAAACATAAACCGATTCTTATGTTACGTTTTATGGTACTAGCTATATTCTTCTAACCAAAGACATATTGAACAACGTTTAAATTGCCTTCACCTGTAAGTTTTAGAGAACAAAATCTCATACACCTAATCTTACTTTTTACAGACCCAGATACTCGTCTGCTAGGCCTGATCTCGCGTAAATGACATATTCAGGCGAGATCTCATGGCGAATGCTGCAAGGAAACACCATAAAAACCGTACATCTCGGAGAAGGCTCGCGGCTGTTAGTTTCCTTTCCAATATCTCACTTGATGGCACACACAAGGATACAAAATTGGCCATATATAGTCGGAAACACAAAAAGCATGCCGCCAAAGAGGAAGGCTCAGATGCAAAGGCTGACCCTTCAGTTGCCGACGAACCGCTGGAAAGGGAGGTAACCCAGGAGGATTCAGGCCATGACCTGAATTCCCAGAATGAAAAGACAAAATGTGCGGCAGAGAGCGGTCATTCTTTTGCGGAAAATAGGCGAGCTACTGCAGACAATATACAGTATTCATCAAGAAGTGATAAAAGCACAGATGGGACCCAGCCTTCTGTTTCCACACCGGGTTCTCATAAGAGATGGAGGTGGGTAATGGTGGACTGTCGGTGATTGGTTCTGCATGTTAGTTGGTTTCTTATACAGTATATATAATGTTGAAGAGGCACAGTGATAGTGTATGAAGGTGACATGGGGTATAGGAGTGGGGGGCAAAAAAAAAAAAAAAAAAAGCCCAGGCTCTGAATAGGATAGGTGATAAATCTGAATTTGTGTATGTTTTTCCCATTAAAGCATTAACACTGTCACTGTCATCAGAGCAGGGACACTTAAATTAAAGAGCCCCCCACCCCCATTTTTTAAATCAAATGTTTTAAACCAGGTGTCCAATGTTTTTTTTTTACATGCACATTAACAGGTATGATAACTAAAGCATTGATTGTGGCTGTTACTAGTGTTCGCATGCATAACCAGGTCTACCATGGTTTCGTTTTGCATGAGGTCGAGAAGCGATGTCCATGATAAATGTGATGAAGAGGATAAGCTGGTAACTCAAAACGATTTCACAGTGTCCTCAGTCCTGATTATCATTAAATAGCATAGTGCTGTAATGGTAAGGAATAAAAAGAAAAAAGAGGGACAGGGAGGAGGGAGTAATCTTCAGCAGCTATATAGATGCCAGTTTGACTGCCATACCCCACCTTTTGCTAAACTCTTAACAAGCATGGCCTGGCCCTTTATTCATAGACCTAGAGAATGCAGACTTCTGAGTTCTAGTGTGATTTTGTGCAATGCTGAGAATGAGATCTCCGGCCATTGTGGTACTGATGTATCTTGAGTTTCAGTTAGGAATGTGCTTGGACATGTCACATTGTCAGTTCTGATGGAGGTTTCCATACAGATTTATTGTGACTGGAGAGACAGTATCTTGTAATTGACAGACTATATGCTATTTTATCATAGATAAATATTCATGGTTTAAGGGGCTCAAACATGTGATGGTGTAGCCTGGAGTAGCCTGTCCTCAGCCTCACAATGTTTACTTGGTCTGGTCTGGGTAGGAGGTAGTAGGCATCTGTCCGCGTGTAATCTCGATGTAGCTGAAGCCATCGTTTCCTCTGCTTCTCTTTGATGATCGTCTTGGCCTCTTCATAGGAGATTTCCTGTTCATCTTATGGCTGCTGCCCTTCCTTCGCCAGGCGGTCTGCTTCCTCATTTGCTGCTATGTTGCAGTGTGAGGGTATCCACTGAATGATGGTTAGTTCAGTGGCAAGCTGCAGTCTGGCAAGGTCAGAGACAAGGAGGTTGAGGTCCTTGTTCTTTAGGTTCTGTACAGCCTGCAGTACTGACAGTGCATCAAAGAAGATGATGACTTTGGGATGTAAGGCCTCTCAATTCGCACAGTGTCTCCATTGCTGTCTGCAGTGTGTCTGCCTCAGCTTTATAGTTCGTGATCTCTTTTTTATTTATCCCTAATGGAAAATCAAAGTGCTGTAAATGTATTGATACAAAGAGATGGTTGTTCATAATTTAGAAATGAAGAAAAATAAACAAACAAACATATATTCTTACTATTTGCATAATTTTGAAAGCTGGATTCAATCTGGATCTTCATAAACGTACCTTTCTAATCATAATTTCTTCACATCACATTAAAAGTATGAGATTTAGACTTGTTTCAATCATCAGATAAGTTTCTGTGAATTTCGTATATACATATTGAAGAAAACATTTTGCAGAGAAACAGATCTGTCTGTCTCCAAAATCAAAAGATCAGAATGTGTTTAGAACATTATTCCTAACCTGGTTTAGAAAGTGTGGTGTTTTAAACAAATTTCCCCCACTTTTTCTTTCTCTAAACACAGTGACTCAAAAATTGAGAAAGTAATGAGGAAAATGATTAAATTTCTATTATTTTGGCCTCACAGATTTCATTGCATTTCACTTTTCTAGTCATAATCTTCTTTAACAGTGGGCGCAATGCTTGCAGTGTTGCTGATTCCTATCATTAGTGTTGGAAAGACAAAAGATGAAGTTGATAAGATGAATACTTTAAAACCTGTCACGACTTTCATATTAGTATGGTCTCTGATTTTTTTTTTTTTCAACTGGTGTTGTGCTCTCTTGGAAATGTGTCAATTTGATGAGATTCCATGGATTTGGATAAATCAGCTGTCGTCACAGACTACTGCAGGATTTTGGCTGCTGTGCTGCTACTGTGCTAGTGCTAATGAACACAAGACTGACTTATCTTGCTTCATTCATCTCACTAAGAAATTTTGCATGGGTCCAGATTTGAGGCTTGTCTTTTCAGTTGTTGGTACTTGGATTGTTGTCTTTTATTTTTATCATTAACTTGTTGATTGTCTCAACACATTACTGCATTTACCATGTTTGAAGTCATTTGAAGATTTTCAATGCCTCCGTTGTATCATAGTAACAATTTTGTCATGCTGCTTCTCAACAGATTTGAAAGTGGGAGTGTTGTCATGCACTTCAGTCAGGCAGCTGATCCATAATTTTGTATTCATTATGCATAACGAATGAGACCAATAGCAGCACAATAGAATTTAGATGGTGGTTCATCCCCTGCCCGTCATGTCAGAGTTGGTCACATATTGGCTTCCAGCCAGTGTTTGTTTGATCACAGCTCTCTGATTCTGGACACTCACACACGTAACTGGTTTGCTTGGAAACTGATACATGTACTTGTTTTCAGAACTGCTTCTTTGTCTGGAGAACGTGATCGGCAGGCTGTCAAGAAGAAGTTGATGCACATGTTGTCTGACATTGGGAACAGAAAGGAAAATGTGGAACCATTTGGTAAGTTAATCGTCGAGTGAATTTCACTACAAATTATATGTTTTTGATGCTGTTCCACCCTTTTCTGTCAGTAAATCTGCGTTGTACACATTGAAAACTGGAAACACATTCATGGAAAAGATAAAAAGAAAAAAAATGCAAAGGTGACCAGCCTTCTCCAGGGTAAATGAAAGACAGGATCAACAAAAACAGCATTCAAAAGCACAACATAAACTCTGTGTATTCCTACAACTATATAATTTGAAGATAAGGTAGTAAATAAGGTAGTCTTTACTACCTTATCTTCAAATTGTGTAGTTGTTCTGAAAAAGACCCAGTCGAGTGTTAACAGAATTCTGTATATATTCCTATTGCTGGTAAGGCAACATAAATGATTGGTGGTGGCCTAGCATTATGGCATTTACGCTGCCATTTTTCACACAAAAAAAACTTTCAGTCAGACGATTCACAGAAAGCATGAAAGGGACTGCAATCAAAAAGGTCATGCTGAAATAAGCCACCAGTTCTGGTCCTCTCACTTTGAGTTGCTAGGCTTCATGGAAAAGGGCCGTAACTGTTCCATTCTGAAGCCAGGGAAGAATCATTCAACCCAACTAACTATTGTCCAATAGCCTTAACAAGTTGTGTTTGTAAGGTGATGAAAAAATGGTAAATGGTAGGCTCATGTGGAAATTGGAAACTGATGGGCTCTTTTTTAGCCATGGAACAGTGTGGTTTTAGAAAGCATCACTCTACCATGGACCATTTTAATCAGATTGGAAACCACCATTCAAAACTCTTTTTTTAGAGAAAAAGCATGTTGTTGCCATTTTTTTCGACATAGAGAAGGCCTATGACACAACATGGAAGTATGGAATCCTGTCAGACCTCCATCGGATGGGTTTCCGTGGCAATCTCCCAGTGTTCATAGAACAGTTTTTGGCAGACAGATCCTTCCAGGTCCGTGTGGGGACAACATTATCAGAAATTCATGAGCAGGAAATGGGTGTTCCACAGGGTAGTATCCTTCCCCCAGCCCTGTTTAGTATAAAAATAAACGAAATTGTCAAATTTTGTCAACCAAAGTTCAGACTGCTCTCTTTTTGTTGATGATTTTGCCCTTTATGCATCTGGGAAATCATTTGCTGGTGTACAGCGCCAACTCCAGTTGTGTGTTTATAAAATCCCAACCGTGGACAGTCGAAAATGGGTTCAAGTTTTCATCAGTTAAAACAGAGTGCATCCACTTTCACAATTTCAGACAACTTTTTCCACCACCAGAAATTTTCATAGATAGGCTAAAATTCCTGCTGTCACAGAAGCCAAATTTTTGGGTGTTACCTTTGACCAAAAGTTAAATTTTAAAGCCCATATTCAGAAGTTGAAAACATCGTGCCTCAAAGCCATGAATATCCTCCGTGTAGTGGCTCATACGGATTGGGGTGCAGACAAACGCACACTTCTCCATCTTTACAGGGCGTTAGTTCAATCCAAGTTGGACTACGGCAGCATCATTTACGGCACCGCTAGAGCCTCATATCTAAAAGTCCTAGACCCAGTTCACCATCAGGGTCTTCGTCTCTGTCTTGGAGCATTCCGCACCACCGGCACCCCTGTGTACAGCCTGTACGCAGAGGCAGGTGAACCCTCACTGTCCAACCACAGGCTGAAACTATCTTTGAACTACTATATCAGACTGCTCTCGGAACCAAAGAACCCTGCCTATGACTGTGTCTTTGACCCTCAGTTCCAAAGCAAATTCGAAAATAACCCTAACTGTATTCCACCGTTTGGTCCTCGTATGCAGCCTCACGCGCAGAATGCAGGTCTAGACCTAGGAGTTGTGTCCGATTTTTCTAAGTTTCCAGATCAACCCCCGTGGACCTTTTTTTTTTACACCAGAGATTCGTTTTGATCTTGCAGCTTTTCGCAAGAATGTACCAGCTCTCTGGCATACAAGGCGTTGTATGCTGACCTTTGTTCAGAATTCCCATCCTATCAGAAAATTTTCACTTACGGTTCCAAGTTAGAAGATGGGAGTGGCCTGTGCAGCCTATTGCCCTGGTGCTCCTTCTCAAATACAGTTGGAACATATTCATTCAGATGCTTTCTGCTTACTCTTCTGAACTTACAGCTCTGGTTCTGGCACTGAGGATAATCTCGCAGACTACGAAGAGGGACTTTCTGGTTCTGTCGGATTCACTGTCAGCTTTGGAGGCCATAGCTGGCCGCAACCTTCAGCATCCAGAACTTTTACACTTTTTTTTTAACTTTTTACCAAGTTGAAAGTGGGGTTACAACATTCTTCTGGCTTGGGTTCCCGGTCATGTTGGCATTGGAGGGAACGAAATGACTGATCGTTTGGCCAAGAATGCCACAAGTGAGAAACTGTCAAACACACTCTATCCCCTGCTCAGATCTGAAAAAAAAATTAACGATTATGTCAGAGACCTCTGGCAGGAGGACTGGAATACACAGACGGATAACAAACTCTTTCAGATCTGTCCAAACCTAAAGGAGTTCCTCTCATCTTAGTCTGGTGGTCGTAAAGAAGAAACAGTTCTGTGCCGGCTGCACACCGGCCATTCGTATTTTACCCATTCCTACCTTTTAAAGAGTGAAGAAGCTCCATGGTGCATTCCATGTCATGTTCCACTCACAATGAAACATATTCTTTTAGAGTGTTGGGACTTGCACGATGTGAGACACAAACATTTTACAGCAGATTCCATGAAAACCTTGTTCAGAGATGTTCCGCCTGACACGATCTTTGAGTTCTTGAAAGAGATTAACACATTTTTCATCAAATCTGAGATTTTACAGTGGAAAGATTTTTAAACAAACTTTTGGATGGGTTTTTGGATGTGTTTTAAAGAATTGTGTGAATGAATGACTTGTGAGTTGATTTTAGTATGGTGATGGCCTTGTGTGGCCCCTTGCGGTCGGCTGGGCTGTGGGCAACATTGTCTTATCTTATTTCAACATGTTGGTTTTTAATCCTAGGATTGGTTCTTTTAATCTGTTTTTAATATGTTGGGTAAGGTTTTGCTTTTAATCTTTTTTTAACGTATATACGTGGTAGTTTGAAACTTGGTGACAGTCCTGAGATAACCTCTGCTGTTGATGGGACTATAATTTAATTTTAATCTTAATCTTAATCTGAGCTGCTAGGGGACATGTGTTCCATGGTGCTTATTGAACAGTCTGACACTCTGTAAGATAATGTCTAAAGGATGAGGCCATGGCTGCAAGCCACTCTGTATGTTTTAACGAAGGTCAGCTCATCTAGGACAGACATAACGAAGATAAAGATAATGGAAAAGAATATCCTTATTTGCAAGGCTGCAGTGTACAGTAATGTGAGATCCCTGCAGACAGTAAATCAAAGTTCTACATTCAGTGATTGGATGTATTAATTCTTTATTGTTTTGTCAGTTGGTTGATAATTGAGTAATAATGTGCTCATGTGTCGTGTAATAGGTGAACGTTCTCGTCGATCAAGTTCCATGTCAGACAACTCTAGTGAATCAGTGCCAAAAGAAGTCCGCTTTATATCGGGGGAGAACCAGAGATCTATGTCAACAGGCAGGTAAGACTCCTACACTATGGCTTTAGGCAGTCTTTTTATATGGCAATACAGTGATACTTCAGGGAATGGCATTATGAAAAAAAGAAAGGTTTCTATGGATAGTTACTGGTTACATGGAGCTAAGAATGTTAAAAATTAATGTTAAATGCCACAGTAATTTCAAACTGGAAAAAGCAAAATGGCATCAGAATCGAATTCAGAGATGGCCATTCTAAGGATTGCTAAAGGGGGAAAAAAAGCTAAGTCTGTATTCAACTATTTTGTCAATGACCTGGAACTGGCCTAAAACTACATACAGATAACAATTGAAAAGATCAAAAACTTTTTTTTTTTTTTTATGTGGGTGAATTTCCCTTGAATATACCATACTGATTAAACTTAAGCTGGGGAAGTTTTTCATCGAGTCAGTTTCACATCACATATACCTGTATGATGCCATATTGGATCTTATTTCAAGTGAATACCTCAAGAAGCCTTGTTCTTGAAATTTGAAACTTGTCTTTTATTTGACATCAGACTGTGTCCTTCAAACAATTGAAGTACAAGATTTTTTTTGACAGTTCTCTTATTGGGAACAAATGTATCTACTTTATTTTGTTGGTGTATGATCTGATTTGGGGTAAAACTGAGCCAGAGAAGCAGCATTTTGAGTTCCACTCATTTTCATCTTTGTCTGTTCCACCTTGTCACTTTCATGGAGATTCTTCATAATTTTGTTATATGGGATTTTCAAACAAACAAAATAAGAAAAGAAAAAATATTAGAGGTGCAGGTTTGAGTCACTGAATGGAGATCACTTGATATTTTTGCTGTACCTCCAAGTACAATAAATGCTTACTGAATGGAAGTTCATAATTTTTAGAAACATGATCTCGTGCCACAGACCTGATGCTTACTGAAAAAGGGACATCCCATTTCACCTGTTCTCATTTTGCCTGGCCCATTGCTCTCATCTTTTTTCTCTCCCCTTTTCTATAGGTAACCACAGAGTGGGCAAAATGCAACCTACACCCTAAAAAAAAAGAAATGCCAGAGTGCACTGAACTGTGGCCACATAGCTGACAGTAGTTTACTTTCCAGTGCAAACTAAAAATAAATCCAGTTTATAAATGTCAGTATCATTCTACTACCCATGATCCTTCACCCCATGCTTCACACTGACGTGACATAGACTACAATGTATAAAGGTCACTTTCGCTCAAACAATAGGTGTCACAGCGTAAACAAGAAGCACCACCAATGTCTAGCATATTTTCATTACCCATTGACAAGGGGGTCCATGTTGACAATGCAACACAGTTTGTTTTGGTTTCCACACTGACGAGTCTGATGACAGTGAGATGGAAAGGGGGTCCAAAAGCTTAGTGGCCAAAGGTAAGGATGTTGCTGTTAGTGGGGGGGGGGGGGGGGGGGGGAGACACAGGGTGAATGACAGAAGGGTTAGCAAAGGTGATGAAATGGACTTAAACATGAAAGCCTCTTCAGAGAGCAGCATAGAAAGCCAAGTCTTTTGATACTGAGGCAGTGTATTGAAGATGTGTATGAGAGAAAGTCACCAAATGCACTGTGATTATTTTCTGTCTTGCACACTGCATCTTTTTAGCATGAGCAGGGCGTGTTAGCTTTACTTTTCGCTGCTACAAGATGAAAAAAATGTCTTTTAAAAAATCACACAAGAAACAGTAGTATAGTGCTGAATAGACAGCTTCTGAAAAGCCGAAAGCTGAAAGTGAGGTTTTAAAATGTAATAGGAATATTGTTTGTAAAGAATAAAGATTCATGTTGGTTGATGTGTGTTGTTGACAGGGTTTTCTTCGTGTCCAAAGGGAAATCACCACTTGCCATTTGTTCCGTGTTACCCTTCAAAAAGAAACTGTTCTTCAGGTAGAAATGCTATTTAAAGTTCTCTCCCTATCTCTATGCAATGATTTGTTTTGAAACATTGCAAAGAAGATAATACTGATTCATTACAATTGTATTTTATTTTGTATTTCCTGTATCCATGTGTTTGATCAGCAAATATTAAAGCTAGACAGAAAGAAACTCTTTTATTGTTCCATTGAAAGAATAAAGATTCAACCTGTATTTTGTTAAATTCTGATTCTATACCTATAGCTTCTTAAGTGGAAACTTTGATTCCTATGTTTCCCAACATAACACAGGAGGTAATAGCATGTGGGAATATATATGTTGGGTATATATGTGTATATATAGCATGTTTGGTATATATATGTATATATAGCATGTTGGGAATATATATGTGAATATATGTAACATGTTGGGAATATATATATATATATATATATATATATATATATATAATAAAACAATAAATTCCAAGGAATAAGTACCGAGCACCATTCCAGCAACTATATGAATATATATAGCATATTGGGAATATATACACTCGCAAAATCGTGATATTGAGACATCAGCTGTTCAGCTGAATTTGTTGTCGTGACTAACTGATTTTTAGTTATATTCGCTTCTTTTCGTCAGAGTAGTAAAGTTAGCCACAAAATATTACTAGTATTATGTTGAACATTTTATTGCAGTCAGTTAAGGAAAATTCTTTTTCTTTTTTTCTTTCCATTCTTTCTTTAATGCATATTTTCCAGACAAGAGGCAACACTGGAGGAACCTCGTCCCAGGGTTCGTCACACATCGGGGTCCAGGTCAATTTCATCATCTGAAGGCCTGTTACACATGGGCCTGACCATCTCTGCAAGAGTAGAGGAAGGACAGGTAAACCATGATCATGTGCATTTTTTTGTGAGTTTGTCTGTTGCGCATACACATGTAGTGTATTTAGGATTTAGCACTGCCCACGGTGACATTAAAGGAATGCCCGTTTGCCTGTAGCATGAGAGTCAAGTCTGTTAAAGGAATGCCTGTTTGCCTGTAGCATGAGAGCCAAGTCTGAGTGCAGGGACAGGACAATCAACAAGTGAAAACCTGCGACAGAAACAAAATGGAATTAAATACACACCGTTAAAAGCTACATGAGAGGTTGTTTGAATCCTCCCAAGGTACATGAAGTATTTACTGTTAAACAGAGATCATTTTAGGGTTGTTTGATTAGGTTGACTTTGCACAATTGTTGATGACCTAGGAATACCTGAGTCACTGTTGATGCCATGGACACTTGAGGTCATTAGGAGAACTGACTGTTCTCTTTATCTTGAGAAAGTGTCTGACTGTATTTGAAGAACTGACTTAAGCAATTTGAAGGACTTGGAATCAAAAATGAAATTACTGAGCTGCGCGAAACGAAGGAACAAAGAAATAACAAAACGGACATAAAGTGTTTTATCTATTGCTTCTTTTTCAGGCAGGACAAACCTGATTCACAACAATGGAAACAAAGGACAAACAGATAGTTGTTTTGCCCTTCGTTCTTTGTGCAAACTGTGTCATGGATGAAAGACTGAAATAACATAATTGTTTCTGCCACAAGATATGTCTCATTCCCCAGTATCTACGATGGCTAATTGTTTTGTGTTTGGAAGTTTGATGGTGTATGTCTTTTACTTCAGGATGTGTATGTCCTTTATTTCAGGATGTATCCTACAGCCGATTCCTGATACCCACCAAAAAACGTTTGTTGTATCGAGCCAACTCGGACAATGCTACTTCCACAGCAGAAGGAGCAGCTCATGGAGGTGAGAACTAAAGAAGCATTGCACCCTGCCGTAGAATTGTGTTAAATTGTTGGTATCTTATAGCTAATAGATGTTTAGCATGACACACCTGACCAGAGTGGAGTGGATAGTGGTTTTAGAAGGGTTAGTAGATGTTTGGCCAGAGGCTTTGAACAGGCTGATACACATAGTTGATAGTAGTCTGTGCCTGTCAGAATAACACTAGGATGTCAGTTTTGTTTTGTTTTGTTTTGTTTTAATTTTCATTGGTTAGGACTGTGGCACTGTCGTTCAGATACAAGTCTGACGAAATGATGATTTGTTACTGCTGTCCCTCTTTTTAGAAAAAAGTGTTGCGTTAAGAAATGAAACTGCAGTGCCTGGCTGAAGTCTTTGTTCAACACATTTCAGTGAGATGTTAGATAACTCATTTACATTAGACATTTCTGTTCTCATTGATGGAGAACTGTCTTCTTGTGCTCAGACTAAAGCAGGATCTTCTCCAGTCAGGTTCGTGACCTCTGGGCCAAATAGAGGCATATTGATACATGGCTTTTTTATGTGAACTTTTTGTTTTTAACAACAATCTTTGACAGTTTATAAACCTGAACAGGAAACGTGTATAATGACAGAAATGGAACAGTCTGAGCTGTGACAGGTATTTATTTGTAATACAGAAATTATTCACCGGAGTTGTTCCTTCTTCAGGATCAGATTATTTTAGAGGGGACAAGTGACTGGGGACCTACTCTTTATCAGCCAAGGGAGCCAGTTTTGCTTTCACTGTAAACAATTACCAGATTGTGTAAAGAAATCGACACTCTTTTAACAGCTCGACTTCATTGGTGCAGTTATATACAGCGACAGTTGCAGTCATAGGTGCCAGTGGAAAGTAAAAAAAAGACGAAGAGAAAAAAGTCTGACTTTTTTCCTTTTCTTCAGGATGAGGGGTAGGGTAGGATGATATCAGAGCTTACAGTAGTATTATATAAAATGTAACATTGAATTTGATTTTAAGAAGAAGTGAAGAAAAAAAATGTAAGTGTTGATAAAGGCATAAGACAGATATAACTATATGATGTGAAAAGTCTTAAGACAAGTGTTGAAAAGAGTTGGTGAGTGTTTAAGTCCAGAAAAAATACACAGAGCATTACATGGCTTTTTTGTTCTATTCAGCCAAAGCGGTATAGTATGGTCACAGGCAAATATACCATTGTTTGCAAACATAAAACGACAGCACTGTTGGATCACATTTGGTCAATAAGCTACGGAAGTTGCGCTTGTTAAATTCGTTCTAGGCAAGCTTAATTTTCAGTCTTCCTCTATATCTAGTGCCCCCTTTTTTCTAAAAAAAACAAACAAACAAAAATTCATATTTTCTGAATGATTGGTCTTAGCTGATTTAGATATAACAACTAACATAACAGAATAAATCACTTTTTCTATTGCCATAGTAAACCTCTACCAATTTTTGTTTGTGACAGCACATTTTCTTGGTTGTACAGTAGATCTTAAGTGAAATGAATAAGACACCTGTTGTTTCCGTCAGGGTCACCAGTATCGGCGAGTCCATGGGGGCTGTCGGTGGACGGATGTGGTGGCGCCCTCCGGAGGGAGAGCTCACTCACGCAGGCTCCGCGACTAAGCAATTATTGTCATCAGTAGGGGGCTTAGTAGGTGGTGTCCAGCCTATTTTGGATCAGAACAGGTGCCACTGAACACCATAAAAATGATTCGGTAGTGGTGCCGTGTCTCCTCCAGGTGGATTGCTTCTAGACGACTTGACATTGTCTGCTCCCTGTGGATTGCTTGGGCTGCGGCAGGACAGGCCAAACTGTAGCTGTGGATGGTGGGTTGGAATGAGCAGCATAGGTGCACTGCCACTGAAGTGGCACATAAGATGGCACAGCAAAAAAAAAAAAAAAAAAAAAAGACACTTTTTGATATTCTGTAAAGTAAGAAAATATTTTTCAGAAATAGAAAAAAATTCAGACGCCTATTAAAATGTGTAGGATGATAAGAGGCCAAAGTTACCAGTAAATGGGGCAGAAGAGGAAGCTTGCTTAAATTACGTTCCATGCACAAATCCACTCACATCTGAATCGTCACTTAAATCATGTGTTTGACAAATCTAATCATTAAAATCATGATTATTTTTTTCACTTAATTACCATTAAATTCCAAGTCTGAAGCATTACCAAGTCTAGATAACTGAGTGGATCTGGGCACTGCCATCTTGTTATATTCACAAACAATGTTAGATTATGCACAGTAATTAAACTTTGCCATCAGGGCACTCAAAGGTATTTATTTCATTCAAAGGGATATCAGTTCATACGTTATTATTGGAAAATTATAAAAGATTACTGTCAGTGTTGGTTCCCATCCGTTGGTCTTTAGTTCCCATCAGTTGCAAGACTACATGTATTGTGAAAAGTAATGCTCATCCACCATTTATAATGCTGTTGCATGCTAGTTTCTCTTCCACCACATGTCAGTGGGTCTGTACGGGCAAAACAGCAGCCAGTGAATGATAAGCATTTCATGTCATTTACATGCGTTGGTTTATACTTTTTTTTTTTTTTTTTTTTTTTTTTTTTTAGAAAGCCTCTCCTTTCTTGACTTCAAAGACGAATTAATATGAGTATGGTGAATGGTTGATTCTCCTGTAATCCTAGGTGTATGGACTTGACCATAAGCCAAAATCCTGATTGAGAAGACTATAGTTTAAGTCAGTTGATGAAGGATTACTGTCAGATCAGTGTAAGATTTCTGCATGCAGTCTGTTGACAAGGCAGTTTTGAGTGTGTATATCTATCTATCTGTATCTATCTGTCTATCTATATTTTTTTTGTTAAAGAAAGAGGGAGAGGATAACTGTTGTCATTGAGAAAACAAAATTAATTTAATGGATTTTTGCTTTGCAGTATCATTGTGTTCATGGATGCTGCATGAGTTGTAATCACAGATTTTTCTACAAAAAAAAAAAAGAGAGAGAATTTGCAATGAAATCCTGTGATGCTGGTTGCCATTTCTTTTTCGAGGTCTCAGAGTTGAACTGGTGGAAAGCTGCTCCTAGGTGGCATGACAATGGCGTGTGCTGTGTTCCTTTTTATTTTATTTATTTTTTTGTTTTGTTTTGTTTTATAAAATTTGATAACACATATTCATTAAGAAAGGTGTAAATGAAGAAAGTTGTATATCCTCAGGTGCATCTAGTAATGCAAATATGTGGACTGTGAAACTACAAATCATATAAATTCATTCATGGACTACATAAGAGCAATTTCATCAACAATTTGGAAAAATTCTGAAATGGTACTTCGGTGTAAATCAGACGAGAGTCTGTATGTTTTGCAGGTGACTGTAAAACCTGACAGTGCCGTGTCTAGTTCTTCTTGTTTTGTTAACAAATTCATATAACATACTTCAGTTATTTGGGATGTTGGATCATGCCTGATTAAAAAAGAACAGAAGATGGCCTGATGACATGAAGATCAGCCATGTCAAAAACACATATACATTCATAGATTGGCATCAGGGTGAAGCATTTCTAATGAGAGAACTGGAAACTATTTGAAGTACAATAATTTGAATAAAGCTGTAATGCTTTAAGTAGCTACAATTTTTTCAGTCTTTTTTTTTCCCCCATTCTGTTTGTTCTCTTGCCTTTGAGACGTCTTACCTTGCATTGATGCCTTGACCTCTCTCTCCCTGTGTGTGCGTTGGTGATGTGTATTGCGGGGGCTGGTTTGCTGCAGCAGCGCATGAAGTCCTTCGCAGCATGTCTGCGGATGCCTGTCCCACAGGCCTGCGACCTGGCCATGCATTGGACAGAGGTACTCTTCCTCTCTCTTGTGTCTTGTGCTTCCTCCCCCCCCCCCCCCCCCCTTCTCCCACCACCCCTCCCCTTCCCACATCATACAGGATGCTGTCAGGAGAGATGCCCACATACAGTGTGTCATCATGAGTTGGGGGCTTTCGGAGTGTGTGTGCATGAATATGCACAGTGGCTTCATGAAGTGTACAAATCTTGTTTTCAACACTTCTGTAATTTTGAAGTGAATTATTCAAAATATGCAAATGTGTTCTGTGGAAAGTCAACAGTGATCTTGATCACTTTTATCATAGGAAGTGTTGTGTTTGAAATAAGGCATTTCATTCTCATTGGTACTGACCTTGTTTCTGCTTTCTGCCCATGCTGCAAGGAAGAAAATCACAGCAGAAAAGAAAGGTTGAAGTGACCTGTCTATGGTTACAAGCAGTCTGTGGTATTTTGCTCTTATCTCATATCCCGGTGAATGAAGTCTGCAGCTGACGACGAAGGAATGCCTGCATGTGATCGAAAAACTGAGTGAAATTTTACATAGGGATGGATTGCAAACTGATTTTTCTTTAGATCCATCAAATAAATGGACAGTAAGAATATTTCTCAATGGATGATGATTTATAAATCACTTGACATATTCTTCCATGCTGGCTGAGCAGGTAAATGTCGACTTGTGAAAGCAGCAGAATGTGTCCAGTTATTTTAATCTTAACGTGTATGAGATAAGTTGGTATGCAGATATTGAAATTGCCATTTGGTGTATTTGGATGAAATTTCAAGATATGTGTGCAGTCCTACAGATTCTCTAAAAGATTTCCAAATGCAACTGTAATTAAAGAACTCGGAAACAGTTTAAGTAATACATCTGCCAGACATGAACAAATGAATCACAAGACAAAACATGATGCGTTTCGTTTCCTGGTCTTCTTCAGGCAAGATAAACAATACTCAGGACAACGAAAATGAAGAAGGAGATACCACTTTTCTCTCAAATTCGGGTGCAAGATCAAGGGTCAGGCTATAGAAAGGTCACTTGTACCACTCTTGAGAACTCTTCTATGCATTTCATTGCCATTTTCTGTAACAGAGACACTGGCAATTGTGTGCTTAAATGTGTGGCTGTATATGTGTGTGTATACTGCTTGTATGAGAGGAAAGGGCAAGGTTGTGAAAAAAAAAAAATTCCATTCATGCTATTTTGTTTCGGGGTTGAAGGAGGTAGGTGGGGGTGGCTCTGTCAAATTTCAGTTTGCTAAATAGGCAGAGTGAAGAACCTCACATATGTAAGTTTGGATGAGAAAGGATGTCTTTTGACCATGAAAAAAAAAAAATGTCGGTCAGAAAAAGTACCTATGTTCTAGCCTGATAATGGATGGACCATAATCAGTTTTTTCTTAAGACTTGTTGGAAAGCACAGAAACAGGGAATGTGTTTGTGATATCCAAGATGAGACTGGCTTTGTTCCTTTTCATTTAAGTGGTTGTCTTCAGGACTGAAGCAGAGGAGATAAAGAAAATAATGTGTTTCAGTGAAATAAAGATGAAAAGGATTTGAAGTCTAATGCTATTGCCATAGTTTGTAAGAGGGCATTTCAGTTGACAGCAGTGAATGAGAAGATGGGAAATAGCTTTTTTAAAGTCCCTATGACATGATGGCCTGATGTAGGCAAGATGTGTGATGGGTAATTCTATTTGGGTTTGACTGCTTGGAAGGACAGGCTGCATACTATTTGAACACCTTGACTTATCTATCATTTTGTATGTACTTTTTGATTAAATCTGGTATTGACTTTTGACGGCCTGACATACTGCTTTGTATTTTAATCTCATGTTGTCATAAAGAATTTGTATTTGGGGTAACATTTTCTGTTCGTATCTGCTCTCATTTTCAGCCATGCTTTCTGTTTTTGCCTCAACACCCCTTCTCTTTTTTTCTCTCTCTTTCTCATTTTTCTGTCTCTCGTACCCATACATGCCTGTTCTCTCTCTCTCTCTCTCTCTCTCTCTCTCTCTCTCTCTCTCTCTCTCTCTCTCTCCTGCGCCCCCCCCCCCCCCCCCCTCCCCTCCCCGCATCTCTCTTCTTCTCTCATTGAATATTCCATCAACCATATCTTTCTGTAAATGTTTTTTCACCCCCTCTCTGATAGGTAACATCCACAAAGATGCCATTGGCAGCAGGAAACTGCACTTGGTGCTCAAAAAATTGGCCCACTTTATTCACCCATAACATCAGCCCATATATGTGTCTGACCTGTGCCCTGCTTGCAGTGCCAGAGGACGTGATTGACAACTATGATCCCTACATGCTGGATGACCCGGAACTTCATTCTGGCAGTTACCGCACTTGATGACCTTCCCTTCCTATGTGGTATGAGTTGGGTTTCAAGGCTGCCTATATGTACACATTTATCACAGAGTATAAGACACACTTCTGATCGCTCACACGACAACTGTTTACCAAAAATCCTGTTCAGTTACGTCCCTTTTTAACATGCACATGCGTAAGTCCAGTCATGTTGAATTGTCACTTCCTTCAAAATATCATGAGTCCGTCCGATACATTTTTCTATAAAGCTAACAGTATGTACAGGTAAAGTTCTCGCATATATATGGGGTTTTCAGTAACTTTGTGGATGCAGGCCACATTTACATACATGCATTAAATGTTGGGCAGCAGCTGGTCCTGCTTACATGTCTGGTAGTCATATAGCTAGGAAGGTTTGAGGTAAGCCATTTCTTGTTTAAATATCCTGGTATCAGTTTGACACCCTCACTAGCATTGGATATGATGGTCATTTTTTTTTTTTTCTTCAGCATTTGCTTCTGGGACTGTTAAGAGAGTAGGTGTTTGTCAAGGTGTTTAACATGAAGCAATTGATGCATGAAGAGAATTAATTGTTTCAAGGATCTTCATCTGCCTAGAGTGGTTTAGTGTGAGGTTTACCTCAACCTTCCCAGTCTTTGCCTGGAGGCACGTGGTCTGCTAATCAAGAAGTCGGACATCTTCATACCCCACAGAGTTTGCTAAGAATGCAATACAAACATGGTGAAGTCCGGAACTCTTCCTAAGGAGGGGGAGTCATCAGGCAAGCACGTGTTGCACTGCGTGCTTTCTTCCCTGTGTTCTGCTGTGACAGAACTGGGCAGAGTGACGCTTCTCTCTGTCTTTGATAGACAGGTAGAATCTAAATGTATCCTCATTTCTTTTTGTCAACCTGCAGAAAGTATCCTCAGTGAAGATTGAGGATTAGCCATATAATGTATGTGTGACAAGTTGTAGTGCATGTGGAGGATTATATATATATATATATATATATATATATATATATATATATATATATATATAATGTATGGGTGGGGTAGGGGAAGGTGTAGAAATTAAAATGAAGCCATTACAGGATAAAGACATGGTTGAATTTGTGTGTGTGTTAGAGAATTAGTTTGCATCCAGTAATACCAACACTTTGTGTCAAAGACTTTTCCTTAAGTAACTTGAAAAGTCCAGTTTAGATACACTTTCCTGTCTTTGTCTTTTATTTATCTGGCATTTGTAATAGGGTTTATTGCCTTAACATACTAAAGCTGCTTTGTTTCCATGCTTTGAGTTCAACTGAAATCTATGTTTCAGGTGTCTGTAACAGACTATGTCAAGCCATCGGTGCTGAAGAAAGAGCTGAATGAGAAGTTCAGAGAACGTTTTCCCAGCATTCAGCTCACTCTGTCCAAAATGCGAAGGTAGGTGTTGTTTTTTTTTGTGGCTTTGTATCTGATGTTCTGTGTTTTGATATGTAATTAAGGGCAATCACTCTTTTGGGTTTAATGGTTAAAGAGGTGTGGTTAGTTTGCTTCCTGCTCTCTTTTTCTTGGGGGGGGGGGGGGGGGGGGGAGGTCCTAATAATATGGGGATGCTGTACACCTGGTGGGATAGGGCATTTGTTTGGACAAGTACGTATATTGCAAAACCACTTTAGTAGTAACCGTCCTTTTTAAGAAATACAGCTGCTGCAGTGCAGTTCCCGTAGGTCATGTAAATGCTTTCTGATGGCAAGGAATAGCACTGTTTATTATTTAAACAAAAGATTAACTCTGCGACAGACCTGTCAGAACAACTCCACTGGTTTTCTGTGCATGGAAGAATTCAATATACATGAACTTGCCATTTTGCATATTATCAGTTTATGGCAGTCTTTCTGTCTGCTTTGGTCTTTTATAGGATGTGTGTGTGTTTGTGTGTGTGTGAGTTTATAAGCACTAAGAGTGTATATCATTAAACTTGACTTAAGAACTTGGATGTAATAGAAAAAATGGACTTCATGATGTTATTAAAAGGGATCATACGATAAGGTCTTTGTGGTGTCCTGTTATTGTGCAGTTTTTAGTTTTTTAAGCTGCTCAGGTCAGTTTGTTGTGATCATGTGGGGGGAAAAGTAACTTGTTACGTAATCTGACATCAGATTTTCTGCTTGTCATTTTCAGTCTCAAAAGGGAACTGAAGAAAATTGCTTACACAAAAGTGAGTATAAAGTTGGATCGGGTACAAAAGCATACATGGCTATATACATGTGCTCACAAATGCAAGCGTGCACACATGCACATGCATACATGTGCACACACCCACAAAAAGCATACTCACAGACATTTGTACTTACACATGTATATTATATAAAAAAGAAAAAGATCATTCAGTGCACCTTCAGACATTGTTTATGTTTGTATTTTCATTTGTTTTATAATCGTTCCAAATTGTACACCAGAGATTAATTGATATTCATTAACAAGAATTTTCTCATCTTGGCAGTCGGTAATATGAGGTTCTTATTTTAAGGATTTGTAAGATAGAAAAAGAGTAAAAGACATTTGTGAATGAACAGTTTGCTGTGTGTTTAAGGCTATGGTTGTGTAAACGTTCTTGCAAGTTAGAATATGACATCATCATCATCTCATCTGCTGTATTTCTTCTGTGACAGTGTCGTCAGGACCTTTGGGACTGTTGCTCAGTCCTATGTTTATTTTGAGAAACTCATTTTGAAGGTGAGTGACCTTGGCTTTCTGGTGCTGTCATGTAGTGTTAGTATGATAATACAATAGTTGCATGTGCATGCATCCATACTTTTTGCCACTCTACAAACATGCGCGCATGCACACACACAATGTTTTTCAAATTGAGATGGGTAGCAAGAATACAGTTTTTCAAGAACAGACAGTGGTACTCTAGATCAGTTCATCCAATATAAAGGCTTATTGTATTATAGCAAAAGGATAGTTATATTGTACACTTCATGCTTTGTAACTTATCACAGAACGTTTTTATCTTGGCACAAAAAATCCATTTCTGTTGAGCTGTGATATTGGTGAGAATCCATTATTTCAGAAGCACTTTTAACTAACTGGATGTTTGGTTGGATCAGATTATAACAATAACTTGGTGTCTTGAGGCATGATGCTGCCAGATAATCTGCTGTTTCTTCTGAACATTGGAATGTGTATGCAACAAAAGGTACAGTTTGTCATCCAAGCCATCCTCCTCCTTCAGACGAGCCTTTTTTTTTTCTTGTTTTTGTTTTTTGTTTGTTTGGGTTTGTTTTTTTTTTTTTGCGCTGAAATGCATCTTATGTATGTGTGCTAGCTTGCACAATTGCATATGCAGTTATGTGAAAAAACCATCCCAGGAGAGGGAGGGACGAGGACTGCGAAGCACTACACTGATACTGCCAGAAAAACAACAAGTTAGGATCGGCAGTGCCAATGAATTGTTAGGTTGGTTACCTGCGGGTTTTTGACTTGCAATGCCTGACTGGGGAACTGGGCGCTGTATTCCTGTCTTGTGTGTTTGCACCGCTGTGCTTTTACTGCTTACAGAGTTTAGATGGCTGTGCCTTTTGACCACTGTCATGACATCAGGATGGCACCACACTCCTCCCGTAACTCTTCCCAATCAGTGTGCACACAGCTGGCAGTTACGGTCACAGCACATTTTGTTTCCCATAGATTGGCAGCTGTGAAGATATTTTGCTTCACATGGTAGGCAGTCTTTACTGCTAATTTTGCTTCCCATAGGTTGAAAGCCAAGGAGATGGCTGCTTTTGCTTTCCAGTTTGTCAGCTTTGAGTGATGGTGCATGTTTGATGTGCGAGGAGAACTGACGTGACTTTCAGCTGCTGATGTTGCCTGACTGGTGTGTCCTCACAGAACCTCATCAACAAACAGAACCGCAAGCTGTGTGCCGGAGCTTGCCTCCTCCTGGCCTGCAAGCTCAATGACATGAAGGGGGCAGACCTCACCAAACTCATAGAGGTCAGACTGGTTTGAACAAATGTGGGGAGATTTTAGGGAAAAAAAATTAGTTAAACTGTATCATGTATAACAGAGTTAACTCCCAAGGAAGATCTTTGTGTTCAGGCTTATTCTCTTTTTTAAGGACTTGCTTCTCAGCATTTTTTTTTTTTTTTTTTTTTTTTTTTTTTTTTTTGCTGTTCTGTGTTATCTCAGTGGCAGTGCAACCGTGCTGCTCATTCTGACACCCTGGCTACAGCCACAGCCCAGTTGGGCCTGCCACAGCTCCAGCACCGGCAATTCACAGGGAGCAGTCAGTGTCAAGTCGTCAAGAGGCAACCCACCGGAGGAGACATTGCACTGTTGCTCAGTCACTTCGGTGGTGTTCAGTGGCACCTGTTCTGATCCAACATATGCAGTACACCATCTACTAAGCCCCTTACTGATGACAATAATTGCTTTGTCACAGAGCCTGTGTGAGTGAGCTCACCCTCCAGAAAGCGCCACCTCATCCGTCCAACAACAGCCGCCCATGGACTCGCAGAAACCAGTGATCCGACGGAATCAAACCAAGGCCACAGACATGGAGAGGTCATGGAAACTGAGGTCACCATGACAGCAGGGCATGAAGGGCCACAGAATTTGAGACTTTTTTTATGCTGATCAATGAGGATGATGGAGATGATGCTACAGATTTCCATTCCAGTCTGAGATTGCATGACAAGGCTGTACTGTGCACTTGCTTTCATGATATATCCTGGTGTCAACAAGGCCTGAGAGATACAGACTCCTGCAGTGTTGGTTAGGAAATTTGAGCAACACTCTCGGAGACGCATCGATTTAGTGGATAAAATTTGACTGTATGGTACCAGTCTTCCCAGTTGAACCCATAGCAAACTCAACTCTGGTTAGGAGCGGTGGGGCCAGTAAAACCCCACATGGCTCTGATGTGAATCGAGCCCACGACCTCCCAGCTGGGAGTCCATGATGCTAACCACTTCGCCAGGGCAGCTGGTTGCTTCTCAGGAATATTGTTTTTTTTTTTTTGCATAGATAGGTTCATGTCCCAGTGAAGACCCCACCTCATCCCCACCCCTCCATTACAAGTATTTCTCTGGAAGTCTTTGAAGAATGTATGTAATTGGTATGTAATCACGATACAGGTTCTGGGAAAGGATTAAAGTGATTGTAAGGATTAGTGGTTGTATTAATCACTTTTTGTAATTGTTATGCATCTGTCGCCTCATTCTAAGCGGTCTTTGATTTTCATTCATTTTTTTTTTTTACCACTGTCTACTACTCCCCCATCTTCCCCACATCCCCACTCCTTGTGCTTCCCCCATTTTCTCTCTCTCTCTACCTCCCTTCTCTGTCTCTTGCCTTTCCACTCTGTTTCTGTCCCTCCTTACATTCTCTTTGAACTGACATATCTTCTGACATACATATTAAGTTTTATTGTTATGTTCAAGACCCTTTAGGGATGAAATAATGGTTTAACAGTCAAGGAGTACTCCTTTTTTTTTTTATTCTATCTCCACACGCCCTCCTTAAGTTCTGGATCATGGAATGCTGAAAAATCTTAATAGGTACAGTTACCTTTAGGTGCAGTTCACTTTTATTATGCATATATACATGTACTAATGTGTTGTATATGCTGACCACATTATATATTGATTGAAACCATTTATTTTTCACACATGCATGCACGCACGCACATGCACGCGTGCGCACGCACACACACACACACACACACACACACACACACACACACACACACACACACATACACACACACATACATACACACACACAATAACACTAACACTAACACACACACATGCGCACACACACACACATGCACACACAAAGTGACAAACTTAGTTCATTTTTGAAGAGTACACATACACCGGGATAATTCGTTATTCATCAACCCAAAAATTTCCATTCCAGATCCTTCATTTTTTTTATCATGTTGATTTAATTGGTGTGGATGTGTGTGGTGTTTTGTGTGTGTGTGTGTGTTTCACACGAAAGGTTTGCATTGTTGAATTTGTATGTGTTACAAACACAACAAAATGCCCCTGTTTCAGACCACAGAAGATAACTTCAAGCTCAGTCGTAAAGACCTGCTCAACTTTGAACTGGAATGTCTGGTGGCTCTGGAATTCTGTCTGCACATTCCGGACAAAGAGGTGTTCCCCCACTATCAGCGCCTGCACTACTATTCCTGACGGGACACGACGCCTGCCCTGTATTCACTGCAGGGTAGTTTCAGTTCCTCGAAGTTGAAGACTGTGCACTTTACACTATTGGTGTATTTTGTTCACCACTCTACCACAAAATACGCTTTATATGTCACTCCACCAAAGTGATACACTGCCCCACAAAAGTTGTGTGTTGTGTCTTCGCAGTTAATGTCGGAGCCATTTCGTCTTCTCTTAATTTCTTTCTTTCTTTCTTTTTTTTTTTTTTTTTTTTTTTTTTGTTGTTGATTATTTGCCGGTCTTCAGTTTGCTGTTACATTATGATGACAACATAACCCTTCTCACCCATACAACTGGAATGTATTTTATATTCCCAATTTAAGAGAAAAAAAATGCATTTAATGAACCTCATGCTGGGAAAAAACATCTGATAGAAATACGGTGGTGTGAATTTTTTGTCAAAGTGCCAGCCAGTTTCTTTCTTGATTTACATTTTTCCCCTGTCAACACTGTCAGTTTTAAAAGTGCCATTCTCTGTCAGTTGTCCTGATCATGTTTAAATGCAGTTGGTCTTAAAATGAAAAGAGAAAAAAAAAATAACCTTCAGCATTAAAAAATGAAGAAACTTTTCAGTGAAGACACTGGCAAAAGTACAGAAGTTGCCATAACTCACTAGTTGTCAGGAAAATGATCTTTGGTCAGAAATTATTCCAGCAACAAACTTCCTGTACACAGGTCTGGTAGCAAGACTTGGTTCTAAAATTTTCAATCTTGTCATACCAAAATCCAAATCGGATTTTAATGGAAAGCCTCCATCTTGTCATTGATGGAGCTGCGGAGAGCAAAAAAATGTTTCCAACTTCTGGAAAATGATGCCATCTTTGACGAGAAATGTTCTGATATTCTAATAGTATGTTATTGGTGTAGAGATCTGGCAATGGAGCCGTGGGCTGTGCACATATGTCTTTAAACATGGACCAGTTGAATTTGGATTAGAGTGTGTTCATTTCAGCTCAACAGCCATTTATTTTCAGCATAATTTATAGCCTAGATGTATGCATGTAGGATAATATTTTGTTTGTGATTCTGTGCGTGTGTGTACACATGTCTTTGAAGGGCAGATGTATCTTTGAGAAAGAGCGTATATGTGTACACCTTTGTTTATAAAATGAAACCGTAAATCATGATGAAACATCTTTGGGCCAAGTTCCAGTTTTTTCTTGAGCAGGTTCCATGCATTCAGATTCATGACAGTGTACAAACGTTTCAGGGTTTAGCCAAGACTCCTTCAGTAGCTTTATGTAGGGAAGACACTGCATGCTGTTCCCAGTTGTTCGGATTTTCACAGCGTTTCTGCTGGAAAGGATGGCAAACCGTTGAGTGTGCCAGAATGTGCGTTAAATGTTCTGTTCTCATGGGAGATGATTAAGACAGATGATTTGAATGGTGAAGTTTGGGCATTGTTCTTAATCATTCTGTCATTTCTGTAATGTAACATTTTAAAGACTTTTTTTTCAGATACATATCACAGATTTTGTATGAAAGAACTGTGTATGATTACAACCACTTTTTGGTGGGTAATAGAACATACAAGCAGTATTCAATACATTGGACTTATTTCCATTGTCTGATTTATGTGCCAATACTTTTGTACAGTGATGAGTCGGTTTGTCATTTCATGTCTTGATATTGTGTGTAAGTTGTCTAACACATTTCCAACTGCACATGTAGATGGTGTGTAGGTGCAGCACACCCACAAACATGGAATCTTCAGAACAGACAGTTAATGTCGACGATGATCAAACTTTTGTGGAAGGATACAAGGGGAGACACTCTGTGTTCCTTCTAAATTCAACTACATGGTTTCATGAGCCAAAAGAAATGAATGTTGATCAAAATTTTATTGTAAACAAGCACATGTTTGAGTCATGCTTTTAAAAGTCACAGTGAAAGTGCCAGAGAGGAAAAAACATAATGGTACAGATTCTACTTCAAATATTGTTGTGCCTGGAAAGAAGAAAAACAGATGACAAACCGTTAGTATGTTCACACAGTGCTCTGAAGTTTGAAAAAGTAGAACCAGCAGTTTCACCAAGCTAAAATGGCATGGTATGTGGTGTGTGTACTCCGTGGATTGCTGCTTTACGTTTTTTTCATATTGTTCTTTCAGGGTACATTTAACTTGAAGCTTTCACATGAACATTTATTGAATTCCAAGCATAAAGTTCCCATAGCCTGTGTGACTGTGGGGGACAGTGCACGATTAGAGGTTCACTGTGTCCAGGGCATGGCATGATGGAAGGCATAGCCCATCGGTCTCATTCCACCATCTGTAACCTTCCCTCAGCTGGATCAGGTTCCCATTTACTGCTGGGTGGACAGAAAGATTTTCAAGCCTAAAGAATTTGACCCCATGAGTGGTTTGAATTCGCAACTGTCAGCTCTACAGGCAAGTGCTCTAACCATTGGGCCACAGGCCACCTGCTTTAATAATGATAAGTATGACTAATATGAATAATTACTACCAGGTCAGTCAGCAGTTAGCTTAGAATGGCTTGGACCAGGGGAGGAGGATCTTCATTCCATTGCTCACTCAGAAATGTGGTCAAAAGTTACAGTGGTATCTTTGCCTGCCAGGAAATTCCTGTCCAGTTTTTGTTTTGGCCTTGGTTGTCAAGTTTTGCACTTTCTCATTTAGGATCGCATGTTTATACAATGGTGGACTGCTCAGTCTTAAGATTTATGACAGCCCCCAGTCATGGAAATAATTCTCTTTTTTTTCCCTTCTCTTCTTGAAAAGTCTGTGCAATACTGCAGAAAGTTGTTTTTTTGTGTATATATTTCTTTGACACTACACCACACAAGCACATACACTGTGAAATTAATTTTCAGGTAAACAAACTAGGCAATAAATGTAAGACCAAAGAAAAATTTGGCGACCAAATATTGTGTGTGTGTGGTGTATCACAATGTTACATCATTTTGAGATGTTGATCATCTTTATTCTACATTTGTTTTTTGAGTATTCTTTGATGGTTAATGCTGAAGAATGATGAGGGCAGATAGTAAATTTATAATCTGATGTTTTGGAGCCATTTGATTCAGGAATGATCTCAGAGCAATGTATTTCTTATCTCTTTTTGAAAGTGGAACATTTTGTCCCCATTCATTGAATCACCTGTTCAGTGTATATTACCTCTGAAGTAGTTTTCATCGCTTTTACACACTGGTCGACCAAGGTTGGAGAGAAACTAGTCATGGTTTGGAGCTTTTTTGGAGACTGTAAGGAAAGATTCAATAAAAGTACGAGCTGTGAATATCGACATTTCATGCCATTATTTAGCAGCAGTCACAGAAGTTTCAGCTCCGTTTTAAATTTATAAGGTCAGTTTGTAAAGATTGACAAGTACTTTGCTATTTAAAAAAAAAGAAAAAAAAACAAAAAAAAAAAAAAAAAAAAAAAAAAAAGAATGATCAAATGTATACTGAATATTCCACTGTTTGGTAAAAGCTGGCTTGTGGACAAGTCAGGAGGTTACAGCATGAACCAGTGTGTTTTAAAGTTGTGTCAGCTTTCACTGTATAGAGAAAATAAGATACAGTACAAGTAATATTTCACCATTTTTTTTCCTCCTAATCGGTATGCTGATCTTAGAACCATCCAAGTGCAACCAATTGGAAAGATCAGTCAGTTACCTGTGTTGAAATGAACTGATCTCCTAAATGACTCCCAGGGATGTTTGACAAGCTTAAAAAATGGAACTGTTCAGTTTAAGTTGTGTTTGAAAGCTACGAATGAGGAAAAGATCACTTGGTTCAAGGTATTTTTGATTTTGCAATTCACCATGTGTAAGAATTATTGTAATGCATGCGAGCATGACTGAAAATTCAGATTGATGTTTTGACAAGGAGAGAGTCGGTCTAGAGCAATTGATCCATGTTGGACCAGCATGATGATAAAGTGGTAGAATTTTTTTTTTTTTTTTGTTAAGACGAAGATGGTATGCATAATGTTTTCCAGACCATGTAGGAAATAAAGTGTGAAATGAAAATGTGATGATGTATGAATTGTCTTGCTTCAGCATAATCAGTTGAACTCAGGAAACTTCAGGAGAATGGTTAGGGAGGCTCTGTGCAGATAAGATCATTGGATTTTGAGGTGTTGAACTAGCAGAGGCGAGTGGAGGGGAGTATTGTGCTGGTAAGGGGGTTGTATTTAGAGGTAGGGTAGGTCAGCGAAAGGGAGCATTGTGTAGATAAGGGAATTGGTTTGAAATTGGGAAGACGAGCATTGTGCAGGTAGGAGGATTGGGTTTTGAGATAGGGTAGGGCAAATAAAGGGGAGCATTGTGGATGTAAGGGAATTGGGTTTGAGAAAGGGTAGGCAAGTGAGACAGAGCATTTTGAAGACAGGGCGATTGGAGTTCAAGTGAGTGAAAAGGAGCATCATGCAGACAGGGGATTGGGGTTTGAGCGAGGATAGGCAAATGTAGTGGAGCATTGTGCAGATAAGAGAATTGGGGTTTGAAATGGGGTAGGCAAATGAAGGGGAGTTTAGTGCAGAAAAAGGGGTTGGGGTTTAAGATCAGATAGGTTAGTGAAGGAATACATGTGCAGATAAGGGGATTCGATTTCAAGATATGGTAGGTGTGTGGAGAGCATTGAGCAGATGAAGGGATTGAATTTTCAGATTGGGTAGTTCATTTCCTACAACAGGAAGTGCTCCTCACTGAAAAAAAAAAAAAACAGAAAACATTTTTTTGGTACAATTCTCTCCAGTCATCACCTCCATTTTTTGATTCATAGTAAGTGCAGCTATACCTGCCTAAGCTTAAATTCATAGCACAGTAAAATTTTCAGGGAGAATCGAATGTTTGGTAGAACGTGGTTTGATTTTACTTGTAAGTCTTTATGGTTGAGGTGTGAAAGGGGGGAAAAAAAAATAAGAAAATGGCAAAGTAGGTCAAAGACAGTTTGTATGATCTGTTGTCCTGGGATGCATTCCAGGAACAAATCACGAATGTATTGCAGTTCCAGTGCCAGTTGGTGCTGGTGCTTGTGTATACAGGGATTCCTTACTGTTAGCACTGTGTATTTGCATGCTAAATTCTGGGTGGTGGTTCACATGTGTATTTATTATCCGTGAACCATTTGTCACCACACGCTTATATTTTTTTCTTTTGAGTATGTTTGGGTGCAAGGGTGCTGAGTAAAATGCCTTTTTTTTTTGCAGAAAACAGTGAGATGGTTGTAGATAGAACTGCTTATAGCCTTGGAACATACTGTCTGAAAGTATCAAAAAAGCTTGGTGCAATGCATTCTCCAACAGTCTGTGCAGTCTTATCAAATGTAATTTAGTCTGTGTAGTATAACGTAACCAATTATGTACACAGCAGCATATAAAACAGAAAGGAGTTTGAAGTATAAAATACAAATAGCCTACCATATATAACTTGGCCTTGCTGATACACTTAGTGTATCAGATGCTTAATTTGAATTGTGGATAACCAGACCTTTGTGCATTTTCTTATGTGTAAAATGCACAGATGATCTTGCAAGCATGACCTTTAGTTCATCTGGAAAAAAAAAGTTAATTTCATTCATTGAAACAGAACAGCACTTTCAGTTGTCACGGCATGTTTTTCTTTTCAAACTAATTTTTTTTTTTTCTGTATTGTACTGTCATATCTTATTTATTGTATTGATGACATATTGTGCCATGCGGATCAAATTGTTTGATGTGAACCCAGCTATAGCTATGGTATCCCTGGTAGCACTTGCATCTCGCTTTCACTTCATGTGTGGGTCAGCCGTTTCATTATGAAGAGAGGAGATTTTCACAAAGAAGACTGTGATAGTGTACAGTTTTGGTACGACAGATTCACTTGTTTGCTTTCACTCAGCTTCTTGTTGGTTTTTTGTATGCAAGTGTATGTATATGATATGTGATAAGATGTTCAGCAGAAGACACCTGTTTGCAATGTTGCGGATAGGCATTATTGTGTAATTTGAAGGCAAAGCACTCATGACCTTTCAAAAATGATGATTTCACAGGATATGATTTAAGATATATCTGATAAATCATTCTGAGCATCAAAATCATTCAAGTTCGCAATTACCTATGATTTGTATGTGGTGATGTATCATTGATACCATCATCAGGAAAGCACCTTAGACAATTTGGGGGGGGGGGGGGGGGGGGGGATCTTAGAAAATGTGTTGCCTGTTCCCAGTCAACAGGTCTGCCTGCATGTCTACTCGGCCAGCACAGATCAGTAAAACAAAAACAAAAAAAAAAAAAGCAAAATCCTTACAGAATGGAAGCTATGGTGTCTTGCATCTTTTAGATCAATCTCCATTGGGATGAGTATGTTGTCTTATAATACTTTGTCAAGATTGTAATCTTCACAGGTTTTGTGTGTCAGAAACCTGTCTTGGTAACAGTCATTGTTCAGTAAGGTGACATGCATGTTCAGATGATGAAAGCCATTTCCCCAGATGTTTAGTTTACAGCAGGAGAGTTAGGACTGTCTTGTGTGTGGGGTCTGAATAGGCATGACTGAATACCACCAAAGTGATTTGGCAGCAGTGCAGTGTCTCCTCTGAGAGTTGTCTCAAAACGTGATCCCTATGCATTGCTTGGTGTGTCTGCCTGTGGGGAAACTGGAATGGACATTGTGGGAGTGAGATGACCAGGAAGGGTGGGGGAGAAGATGTAGCAGAATCAAGAGGAAAATAACTATTTCTCTTATGAGTCTAACAACAACTTTTTCTCAGTGTAACGTAACAATAATCACAGACCAACTAAACAATTCTCACCGACTGTCAACTCATGTCAGAGTCATTCAGGCCAGCTTGCAGTAAGGAGTGAGTGTGAAAGGAAAAAGGTTTGGTAGGGAATTTCAGGTCAGAGAAGCATCACTGATATATTGCAGAATAAATGGGAACAACCCGTGGAACTGCTTTGCTTTATTTTAGTTCCTCCACATGGGTGGCACAGTGTGTGATTGCTGTTAATTCAGGATGGCTGATTCTTAGGATGACTTCTTAGGCTACAAGCTCTGATAGTCTGTCCCAGTGTGAGAGAAACTGAACACGTACATTCTAGTACGAAATCCACATCAATTTTGCTTTGTCATCGGGGGAATGGAGCAGAGACATTTTCACAAGTTTTAAAAAAAACAATTTTTTAGGTAAAAAAAAAAACAATAATCCTATGATGTATCAGTTTGAAATAGTAAGGAGATCATTCATTTGACAACATACTTGTTTTTTAAGGAAAATTGTTCAAATGAAAAAAGTACTTTTAGATTTTTTTTTCTTTATATGCAGTTTATACGATTAGAAAAGTAGATGCTTTCCCAGTGTAAAATTCGTAATTGAAAAAATGAAAGAGGATTGTTGGGTTTCACATTGTGAAAGAAATTTTCTATATAACTGATTACATATGACAAGAAAAGCGATAAGATGACATTCTGTGCATGTGCATGGTGTATGATCTGTGATTTCTGACATACTGCAGGAGTGATTCAAAGAATCAGCCATGAACAGTGGTATATTTTCTGTATACTACCTGGTGAGGGCTTTTGGCCTTGATGGTTTAGCCACCGAAATTATTTTAGCATGTGCTGATTTCTGTGAACCATTTCACTGGCTTCCATACCTTGCAGATGAAAGAATAACATAAGAGTGTTCAAACGGTGCTCCTTCCCCAAATTCTGACCATCAAAAGCGAGTTTGCTGGTGAATTACCATGCCCATTTTTGACAACTTTACTGCTTTTGCGCTGTGTGCTGGAGGTTACATTGGAAACGACATTAAGGTCGGTTCCATGGTATACGGTTTAAAAAACACAGGAGTTGGAGAATACTTGAAAACTTTGTGTGTGACGATGAAATGTATGCTTGAATTTGAGTGCAAGGGGCATAAAAATGAATAGGAAAAAAATGTGGAGCAGGCAGAGGTTGTGCATTGCATACAGTGCTCCAAAATGAATTAGTCTTGTATTTGCTCAGGAATAATCACCCTTGTACCAACAAGTACCGACAGTTGGCACCTGTCCAGCTTACTGTCCTGGTCATCCAGAAAACATAAAACATCTCCAAATTTTGCAGAAATTGTCCAAAATGCAGAACCAAGTTCTTTTTTTCTTAATTTCACCCACACGTGTTGCCAGACCATTGTCAATGTGAAACATTGGCCCCCAGTTGTATATGTCCTTTTGTTGTGGAAGAGGTAGGTGGTACTGTGTATGTAATATATGTGTGTACATGTCTGCTTGCTTTGTGCAGATATTCAGGAAGCGTTTGTGTGTGTGTGTGTGCATGATCACAACAGTGGTGTACCTGTCTGTGTTGGAACATCTGACCGTGCCTTTTGCCTTGACCAGTCTAGGACTATCATTGTTAGTGCTGTTTGTTGACAAAATAGAATGAATTGTTATGCCCTGGACTTGAAGAATGGTGACTTGTAGATAAACTTTTGAGTTGTAGACAGGTGAAATGGTAATTTTTGTGTTAACTGTCATGGTATTCACCTCTAGGGCCAATTTCTCTTGTTAAATGGAAACTTTATACAGGGTCTCTCAAATATGCTGTGTAGCTATTACATAGTTTTTGTTGTCATAAGTTTTTAGTCACAGGAAAGACTAGCTGTTGGCACTTTCAGTTGTGTTGTGCATGTGTGCTTTGATCGGCTAGCAAAATAAACAGTTCAAAACAGAATACAGAATGATGTTCTTTGTGTACTAGTCTCCTGGAATGCCACAAAAACATTAGTGCAGACGCTGTATCCCTCACAGCCATGTGAAACCCAAAGTTCAGACTTTAAGATAGCTGTTGAGAGCACTGGAGCACACAGGGATGACACAACTTTTCCCGATCTCTCCAATCCTTAATGGAATTTTACCGCCTGCCACTGACGGCCATAGGTTTCAGCCGATTTCACTGTGGCCACTCTTTTAGTATATAGTTTTAATCTTTTAGAAGGTAAGGAAGCTCCATGGCACATGCTACGTGATGTGCCACTGTCTATAAAAACATGTTCTCATAGAGTATTGGGACATATAATGTCAAACAGAAACACTTTATAGCAGACTCCATGAAGAGCCTATTCAGAGATGTTCCACAGGCTGTGGTTTTTTAGTTCCCAAAAGAAAGGTGCATTTTTTATCCAATCTAAGACTTAATGGAAGAAAGAATTTTACCCTAAATTTTGCACATTTTGAAAAATCTGGTTTATTGAGTTGGTTTGCTTAAACAGCTGTGTAAAGAATTGACTTCACAACCAAATGATTGCCTGACTTGATCCTTCGTGGTCAGTTGGGCTATAAGCATGAACTGAATTAAACTGGTCATTGGTGACTTACACTGATGAATCAACTTGGCAAGTGTTTTGTATCTGACCTTTCACTGGTCTGGCACTTACCTCTGCTGACCAAGCATTCAGTATTGTTAGCATTGAGAGAAAGGTACTATGACTGCGGGTAGGGGGTAGACGAACCTTTTTTTGCCCTGAAATATATCTTACAATAATGTACAAAGCTATACCAGATAACTAGCGACATTTGTTTTATAGTTTACCATTTACATGTGTGGAATTCTACAAGAACTGTTAACTTTACCCTGCCCATACATTTATTTCCCTCTCTCAGAACATCATCGAACCATAAGCGGCATTTTCTTTCACACCTTTTTGGTAGTTCGTGTCTTTTTAAAAGGATAGTTTAGATGTTCTGGACATGTGTTAGTGCAAAGTATGCAGTTAGTGCAACCCAGAAAGTTGGATTTTGAACTGATGCTATACTAATTTAATCTTAACCACACATTTCTAGCAATGAAAAGGACCCAAATAAGGAAAATCAGTAACATCATAGTACTGGTGGAAACATTTGTCTGATGTTACAAAAACACTACTGGTGGAAACATTTGTCTGATGTTACAAAAACACGTAGTAATCCAGCCACTTTCAAACCTGACTTCATGTTTCCAGTGTGAACAGTGTTACAGGCCAGATAGTGATGCAGATAAACCAGGTAGACAAGATTAGTTCAAAATGGTTGAAAAGTTGATACACACAACAGGCAAAACACCACTGGCCATTTAAGTTTCACAGAGCACCAGTACTTGAACCAACAGCCAACCAAACTGATCTCTGCTGAAGAAAAGCTTTTCAGTCGAACAGGCTTCAAAATGTGTTGCTGCTAGGATGATGTTAACAGCATATATCAGTCTGCTGGCATGTTGACAAATTTCTTTACGATGCTGTGATTGCCTAAAACCTTTTTTCATCTGATATGTTTCGTGCAAGGCTTCAGTAATCAGGCTTTTTTTTTTTTTTTTTTTTTTTTTTTTTTGGTGGTGTGTGTGTGTGTGTGTGTGTGTGTCATATTTCACACCAATTGGACATACTTTTTGTGTCAAACTTCAACACAAGGATAAACTTACTTGTCAGACACATTTTGTTATAAGAAAGAATTGACTTCACAACCAAATGATTGCCTGACTTGATCCTTCGTGGTCAGTTGGGCTATAAGCATGAACTGAATTAAACTGGTCATTGGTGACTTACACTGATGAATCAACTTGGCAAGTGTTTTGTATCTGACCTTTCACTGGTCTGGCACTTACCTCTGCTGACCAAGCATTCAGTATTGTTAGCATTGAGAGAAAGGTACTATGACTGCGGGTAGGGGGTAGACGAACCTTTTTGCCCTGAAATATATCTTACAATAATGTACAAAGCTATACCAGATAACTAGCGACATTTGTTTTATAGTTTACCATTTACATGTGGAATTCTACAAGAACTGTTAACTTTACCCTGCCCATACATTTATTTCCCTCTCTCAGAACATCATCGAACCATAAGCGGCATTTTCTTTCACACCTTTTTGGTAGTTCGTGTCTTTTTAAAAGGATAGTTTAGATGTTCTGGACATGTGTTAGTGCAAAGTATGCAGTTAGTGCAACCCAGAAAGTTGGATTTTGAACTGATGCTATACTAATTTAATCTTAACCACACATTTCTAGCAATGAAAAGGACCCAAATAAGGAAAATCAGTAACATCATAGTACTGGTGGAAACATTTGTCTGATGTTACAAAAACACTACTGGTGGAAACATTTGTCTGATGTTACAAAAACACGTAGTAATCCAGCCACTTTCAAACCTGACTTCATGTTTCCAGTGTGAACAGTGTTACAGGCCAGATAGTGATGCAGATAAACCAGGTAGACAAGATTAGTTCAAAATGGTTGAAAAGTTGATACACACAACAGGCAAAACACCACTGGCCATTTAAGTTTCACAGAGCACCAGTACTTGAACCAACAGCCAACCAAACTGATCTCTGCTGAAGAAAAGCTTTTCAGTCGAACAGGCTTCAAAATGTGTTGCTGCTAGGATGATGTTAACAGCATATATCAGTCTGCTGGCATGTTGACAAATTTCTTTACGATGCTGTGATTGCCTAAACCTTTTTTCATCTGATATGTTTCGTGCAAGGCTTCAGTAATCAGGCTTTTTTTTTTTTTTTTTTTTTTTTTTTTTTTTTTGTGGGTGTGTGTGTGTGTGTGTGTGTGTGTCATATTTCACCAATTGGACATACTTTTTGTGTCAAACTTCAACACAAGGATAAACTTACTTGTCAGACACATTTTGTTATAGACATGTAAATAACAGAGCTTGTTAAATTTCAACAATGGACATATTTCCAGGTCAAACTCCCAACAGTGGGACATAATATCTTGTTAGATTACAACAATGGAACATAATTTTTCTTGTCAATCTTCAAGAATGAGACACTTTCAAGGTTTGAATCATGATTTTTTAAGAGAAATTACAGTAAATCCACCAGATATAAGGGCAAACAATTTATCAGACAAAACATGACACGTTTCAACCTTTTTGGTCTTCTTCAGGCAAGATGAACAACATTCAGGACAATGAAAGGGAAGAACCGAGCATTCACTTATTTTCTCTAATTCCGTGCAAGATGGACATTGAAATCATGAGGCATACTTTCTCATCACACTTCACACGGAACATAATGTTCTCGTCGGATTTCACTGTCATACTTCAAGATTGAAGCGTACTCTCTTGGCTACCTCAACAATGGGATATCCTTCCTTTTTTTTTTTCTTTTTTTTGTGCTGCCCCAGCTTCTGCGCCACCTCAGAGGCAGTGCACCCACGCCGCTCATGCCAACACCCCGTTGGCCCCGCCGCAGCCCCGGCACCGGCAATCCACAGGGAGCAGTCAATGTCAAGTCGTCAAGAGGCAACCCACCGGAGGAGACACTGCACTGCTGCCGAGTCACTTCGATGGTGTTCAGTGGCGCCTGTTCTGAGCTAACATACGCAGGACACCACCTACTTAACCCCCTACTGACGACAATAATTGCTTAGTCTTGGATCCGGCATGTGAGCTCTCTCCTCCGGAGGGTGCCACCACGTCCGTCCATCGACAGCCCCCTATGGACTCGCAGATACCAGTGACCCGGACAGAACCAAACCAAGACCACTGACATGGAGAGGACATCGAAACTGAGGTCACCATGAGAGCAGGGCATGAAGGGCCACAGAACCTGAGACATTTTTTTTTTTTTTTTTTTTAAGCTGATCGATGAGAATGAGGATGATTAAGATAATGCTATGGATTTCCATTTCGGTCTGAGACTACATGACAGGGCTGTACACTACGCTCCTCCTTTCATAATATATCCCAGCGTCAACCAGGCCCGAGAGATACAGGCACCTGCAGTGTTGGTCAGGAAATTTGAGCAATACTCTCAGAAACGCATCCATTTAAGTGGATGAAACTCGACTGTGTGTGGTCCCAATCTTCCCAACTGAGTCCACAGCAAACTCAACTCTGGGTAGGAGCCGGTCGGGGCAGAAAAACCCACATGCCTCTGATGGGATTCGAACCCACGACCTCCCAGCCAGGAGTCCATGACGCTAACCACTTCGCCACGGCGGCGGCTGGTGGGATATCCTTTCTTGTGGACCATCATCAGACATCGACAATGGGACATAATTTCTGTCAGACATCAACAACAGGACATTATTTCTTGTCAGAATACAGGAATATCACACACCTTTTTTTTTTTTAATCAAACTTCAACAATGGGATATGCTTTTTGTCAGACTTAAACACTAAGACATACTTTTCCATCAGACTTTCAACAATGGGCAGACTTCAACAACTGGATATTTTCTTGTCACACTTCCAACAACTGGACATATTTTCTTGTCACACTTCAACAATGGGACACATATCCTTGCAAGACTTAAATAATGAAGCATTTTCTGTCAGACATCAACAAGGGGGCATATTTTCATGTCATACTTAAGAGAGTCGGGCATGCCTCCTTGTCAGCCATGAAAATGACATCAACAAGGGGACATATTTCCATGTCAGACTTAAAAGAGTCGGGCATACTTCCTTGTCAGACATCAACAAGGAGACATATTTTCATGTCGGCCATGAAAGAGTCGGGCATACTTCCTTGTCAGCCACGAAAAAGACATCAACAAGGAGACATATTTTCATGTCGGCCATGAAAGAGTCAGGCATACTTGTCAGCCACGAAAAAGACATCAACAAGGGGGCATATTTTCATGTCGGCCATGAAAGCGTCAGGCATACTTCTTTGTCAGACATCAACAAGCGGGCATATTTTCATGTCAGACTTAAAAGAGTCAGGCAAACTTCTTTGTCAGACATCAACAAGGGGACATATTTTCAAGTCAGACTTACAAGAGTCAGGCATACTTCTTTGTCAGACATCAACAAGGGGGCATATTTTCATGTCAGACTGAAAAGAATCAAGCATACTTCCTTGTCAGCCATGAAAAATGAGACACTTTTCTGTCTGACATCAACAATGGGACATACTTTCATGTCAAACTTCAACAATGGGTGCAGACTTCTAAACATCAACAATGGGACGTTCTTTTGTGTCAAACTTCAACAATGGGGACAGACTTCCTGACATCAATGATGGGACATTCTTTTGCGTCAAACTTCAACAAAGGGGACAGACTTCTCAACATCAATGATGGGACATTCGTTTGCGTCAAACTTCAACAACGGGGGCAGACTTCAAGACATCAATGATGGGACATACCTTCATGTCAAACTTCAATAAAGGGGCAGACTTCCTTGTCACCAACGTTTGGACATACTTTTACTTTCCAGTCAAACTTTAAACCAATGAGTCATACTTTCTCGTCAGACTTGAACAATGGGGCATTCACTCTTGCCAAACTCCGATATTAAAGCATGTTTTCTTGTCGCGCATTAAGAATGAGGCATACTTTTTTTTCTTTCATATTTCAAAAATTGTACATATTTTCTTGTCACACTTCAACAATGGGACATACATTCTGACATAGTTCAGCAATAGGACATACTTTCTTGTCAGACTTCTACAATGGCACATATTTTCTAGCTGGACTTCCAACATAGGTTAGCTTTTGTCAAAGCATGGAGAGTCTGACAGGACATCATTTTACATTAAATTTCAATGTATTAATACAAATCATTTAGCTATAATCTTGTTAAATCACCAAAGAAAATTAGTTTTGGAGCTATCAGACTTAAAGTGCCCCTTTCTGTTAAGGCACATCAGCCCCAAACGGGTCAAGCAGAAAAGGCTGCCCAGGCTGTCGACCCAAAAATGATTGAAAGGGTTAAAGAGTGATACAATGATGTCATTCAGTAGAAGGTTACAAAAAGGCCACCCAAACATCACAACAGACACCATCTGAAACCTGACTGACTCCACTGTACTGCAGTATCTACACCGGCAGGAAGCCAATAACCTGAGAAAGACACATCCCTGAGGATTTCTGGTGCCGAGGTTGTGTAACAGGATGAGTTGGGGGGGTGGCTGTTTTTGAGAGAGTTGGAGCGAGCTGTGTAGGAATGTGGCTACTCCTAGGGCACAGAAAAGAAGGCCACAACAACAACAAAATCTAACTATACTGCCCCCTGACATGGTGGAAAAGGCCAATGATATTTCAACACATCATGAGTCATTCATGATCTACACCATCCAGTTACCCATGAGGTCTGAAAACCAACAGCACTGTTGATGATGTCTCTAACCATAGAAAGGTACACTTAACTATCTGAGATTGAACTTCTGTCTGTACTCGGCACAATTGTAGTGATCAGAGTCCAATGTGTGATCATGAGAGGAAATGGTGACAAACACTTTGTCATGCTGCACCGTCACCACATGTGTACGCTTTTTTGGCACCTTTGGACTTCAGCTCCGGCGATTTCTTAGGATTGAACGGGTCCACTGCCTGCAAGCAAAGTCACAGGATAAAGACATCCCTCCAATAAAGCCCTTTGAAGACTTCCATCTCTGCAACACCATTGTCTTTGTCTGCATCAGACAGAAACACACTCCAAATAAGAGCTTCTGTTGTTTGCAGATTTGTATTTTCTAGACCATTTTCATTGTGTCTGTGTAAGAGTTGCCTCCACACACAAAACCCCCTATTCAGAGATTCAGCTAGACCAGCGTATGTTGGTTTTATCAATAAGATTTTTGCTTTATATTATTGAAAAAAAAAGTTCTGGTGCCACATACCTGCTACCAGATGTAAATCTTCTGCTGCTGCTACCTAGACCAGTGAAACACAGCCAAACCACCTGGTCAGTGTTATTCATATTCATAGTAAGGAGATCTTGACAATGGATCTCCAGAGAAGAAATCCCACAGACTTCAACATAGTTAAGGACCACTTGCTATCTGTCTGACAAATGCAATACGCGCGAAACCAAAAATGTTTCATGTGTACAGATATTTTAATTGCAACCCTTGTGAATCAATTAATGCAATTTCATTTGGATTGCATAATGTTTTTGCAATGATAAAGCAATGTAAAGAGACCCACCCTGGGAAAAGAAAATCCACAAACATGTTTCTTATAATCTGTTCAAAAACGGATGTGTCCACCCCGCGCAGCAACACAATCGAGACAGCGCTGCCTCATGAGTTGATGGTGTTTGCGATGACGGCCTGGGGGATGTTTTTCCCACTCCTGTCGCAGGACGTGCAGCAGCTGTTCCCGATTAGCTGGACGTGGGCGGTTTGCATGGACTCGCCGGCCAAGTTCTCCCCAGATGTTCTCGATTGGATTGAGATCTGGACTGTTCGCAGGCCATGCCATCCTGGTGATCCCAGCTTCCTGAATGAAAGTGTTGACAGCCCTGCAGCAGTGTGTGTGTGGCGTTGTCATCCTGGAGGACAGCTTGGGGTCCGATCTGCTGGAGGGTCGCTGTGACCAGAGGCTGTAAGATCTCCTGCAGGTAGCGCTGCCCATTGAGCATGCCCTCCACATGGTAGAGAGGAGTCCTGTAGTGTCGGCTGATGCCTCCCCAAACCATAATGGAGCCACCTCCAAAAGCAGCCGCCTCCTGGATAGCATCATCTTGCAGCTGCTCCTGTGGGCGCCCGCCACCCTGATGCGGCCGTCTTTGGGGCTCACCATGAAGCGCGATTCGTCGGTGAACAGGACATGGCCCCAATGAGCACGAGTCCACCTCAAATGGTCCTCGCACCAAGTAAGTCGGCGTGCCCTGTGACCTGCAGTCAGCAAAGGTTTCTTCTTCACCGGACACCTGGAACGCAAGGCGGCGGCATGTAGGCGATGCCGAGTGGTCTGCCCGCTTACTGCTGTGTGGTGGTGGAAGCAGGCAGTTGCTGACTCAAGGCATTGGCGGTGGTTGTCCTCTCCCGAAGGGCCTGTCTGCAGAGGTACCGGTCCTCACATTTGTGTGGTTTTCTTGGGACGCTCTGGGGTGTGGCCGTTTATGGACAGTGCCTGTGGTTTGATGGCGCTGTCTCAGATGGATGATGATCGAGTGTGACTCTTACAGCCTTCTGGCCATCTCTCGGATGCCTACGCCATCCTGCAGCCAGGCGATAGCTCCGGCATGATCGAAATTTTCAACTTTCGTCTCGCTGGCATGTTGGTGTTGTGCTTCAGAACGGGTATTCGACAGCTTTTATGGCCATTGTGGTGAGCACAACTCACTCCCATACCTTCATGCTGTCACATGCATCAGGATTTTCACCTGAAGACAGTTCGAGTCAGTGTGCACGGATGGCTGACAAACAGCTTGTTTTGCCAAACAAGAGCACTTTTCTGCACGCCCAGGGGACTCAGTGCAGCTGTTGCATGCTTGGCAGTATTTATTGAGAAGGCCTGACGACTGTCGCGTTCAGAAACCTTGGCAATTACTAACCTGTATTTGATATTTGATTTTGAAAGCACCTGAGGCATTCTGCGGTGTGGTCCTTAACTTATGTTGAAGTCTGTAGTTCCAAGTCCTCTTCTTATCAAAAATACTGACCTTGTTTCTAACATCATACTAGCCTGAACACTCCCCCCCCCCCCCCCCCACCCCCCTTGTTACAAATCCTATAGTGAAGGCTTTGGCATTGAAGTCATATTCCCTCAAGCTGAGCTAGATTGGTCTACTTTCAGTCTTGTAGGTGTGAGCATGCTCCATTCAGCTTTCCTGTGGCACAGTGAGCTCAGCCAGAATCAACTGTACTGATGACCCTGACCAATACAAAATCCACTTTCATGCCACACGAAATGCCAAGTATAAAATGCATATCAACAAACAAACAAACAAAAATCAGAGACAGGAAGGAGGAGATGGGAGACATCCTGATTATTAGTTGCTGCCAGTTTTTTTTTTTTTTTTTTCTGCTTAGTCATCAATAATTGAATCTTTTTTTTTTTTTTTTAGTTTCTGTGGCCATACTCACCATATAGAGCCCATGCCCATTTCTGAGAACTATTTTTGTACTTGTGCATGGACACACCACACAAGATTCGGTCCCTAGATCCTGCAACGATGACAACATAGACATAAATATTCCAGAGCTGTTCAACTTTCTTTCCTACAGCATTTCTTTTCTTTTTTCTTTTCCTTGGAATCAAAGTACAGATATCTGAACATAAAGCAGTCCTTTGCAGCCTTCTGAAAGAGCATCATGCATGTTTCATACTTGCAAAAAGAATTGGATGTTGACTGCAGCATGTTGACACAACAGGTGAAACAGCTGTTTCACCATGTTTCATACATTCCATTGCTTCCAGCAAGTTTACAACAACAACAACAACAACAACAAAAGGAAAGAAAGTAACTTCAAAGTAATATCATGTAAGCATAGAAGAACTTGTCTGTAATGTTGACAGTTCAAATGTTAATAAAATTTGACAATGTAAAAAATCTATAATTAACATCCAAGCTCAGACTCCTGTCCAAGAGAAACACGAGAATTGGCATTGATACCTTCTATCCATCTCATTCATCTCATCAGTTCAGTCATTTATTTTCATCTGAGCACATATGACAGCAATGAAGCATTTGCTTTCAATCACTGCTTATACAAGAAAGGCTTGAGTTTTGGTTTTTTGTTTTAAATCAATTTAAACATATACGAAAGATATCACTGAGCTCCAAACACAAGTTCATACCTTTAACTTTAGCAAATGCATGTGGTCACAGTTCACAACTTTGCATATGTATGCATGTGTGTATCTCACAGTGTGTGTGTGTGTGTGTGTGTGTGTGTGTGTGTGTGTGTGTGTGTGTGTGTTTGCGCCCGTGAGCACGCACATGAGCGTTCTGTAATAGAAACGAGAGAGAGTGTGCGTGTGTTTGAGTGTAAGAGACAAGGAGAGTGTGTGTGTTTGTGTGTGTGTGTGTGACAAGGTTCTGTGAGTAAAGGTCCTCATCTACTTAAGTATTCAAATGATCCCATCATAACTAACCTCTATGTCTCCTTCATGTAATGGACCACCAGCATCTGCACAAACAAAGTATATCGTACTCATCCTTATCTTGATACAATCATCTGCACAAACAAAGCATGCCATATTGATCTTTATCTTGATACAATCACCTGCACAAACAACCATACCATACTGATCCTTATCTTGATACAATCATCTGCACAAACAAAGCATGCCATACTGATCCTTATCTTGATACAATCATCTACACAAACAAACCATGCCATACTGATCCTTATCTTGATATAATCATCTGCACAAACAAAGCATGTCATACTGATTTTTTCTCTTGATACAATCATCTGCATAAACAAAGCATGTCATACTGATCTTTACCTTGATACAATCATCTGCATAAACACAGCATGTCATACTGATCTTTATCTTGATACAATCATCTGCATAAACACAGCATGTCATACTGATTGATCACGTGTTTTAATTATTTTCTTTAAGCATTTGTTTTCATATATAATCTGCAAAATGCTTTTTCTGTTTTGTTTTCGTTTAGAGTTTAGCAAAATGTGCAAAAGAATAGGTGAACGTGACATCAGGAACAAATCATGGCCAGATTACACATCTGAACAATACGTACGGTAGCAGAAGCTGTCTAGAGCAAAGAACTGTCCTCGATGGGAAATGACGACAATGTCTCTTCCATCGACCACTGCTCTCTTTCTCCCTGCAGCTTTGATCTCTTTGCACAGTTCCAACACAGCAGGCTTCCTAAAACAGACAAAAATCAGTTGATTTGAGGCTGAAAGATGGAGGAAATACAATAAAAATACAGGGTACATTTTGACATGTTTTTTCTATCCTCCCTCTAACAAAGCATTTCATGCAGCCAAAGAAGTAAACGCTATAAGAACATGTACACCTCGTACTGTTGCAGGAATCAGCATGTTTCTGTTGATGTGACACATGCAAGATTACAAATCCGTGTATAACAAAACTTGAAATTAAAATATACCCATCCGTTTGATGATAAAAACATGCATCTCCTCTGCAGTTGTGGTGTACACATTTTCTTAAAAAAAAAAAAAAAAAAAAAAAAAGTTTGGTCGTGTACGTATGTGTGTAGCAGGTGCACGCTGTGTGTGTGTGTGTGTGTGTGTGTGTGTGTGTGTGTGTGTGTGTGTGTGCGTTAAGAGAGAGAGAGAGAGAGAGAGAGAGAGAGAGAGAGAGAGAGACGTGACTTTTCAGTCTCTGATTCAATTTACGACAACAAAATATCTACGCGCAGACAGCAATATGAAAAAGAAAGTCAAGAAAGTTATTGTCTTTTCGTGTTTACAGTCAAACTTCTTTCTTGAAACAATCTTTAAAGCTACAACACACATCAAGACCAGAGCGCGTCAAATATCTACATACTTGTTTACTTTCATCCATTCCACAAGCACATCTGCTGTAGAGATGGAAAAAAGGGAGAGAACTCTCTCAAAATGGCACACTGACTTATGAATTGCAAGCAACCGTCGGCTCTATTGCCATAACAAAAACGGAAAGTACGGAAATGTGAACGATTAGTTTACGTTTCAATCCATTTGGTCATGCTTAATGTTACTTTAAATATGCCTCCATCACAAAAGAGTGTTATGCGGTAGATGTGGTAAGAAATTAGGCCTCTTGGGACGGTGGGGGTGGGGGTATCGGCAACATGGGTTATTTGCTCGTCCACGTGACATCAACAAATAATAATTATGTGCTGGATGGTTTAAGTGCAGACGACAATCGATGTAAGTTTTCTCCTCATCCTCTCTTATCAGACTCCTTTCTGCCGTGGAGACCATTGCTGACCATACTCCAAACCACCCAGTGCTCTTGAATGTTTTCATTAACTGAACACCTCTTCGACATCAAATAGTTACAACAACAACAAACAAAAAAAAAAAAAAAAAAAAAAGCTGTTCTCGTTTGGGTTCCTAGTCGTGCTGGCATCCTACGCCGTGAGCTGAACTATCATTTTGCCAAGCATGCCACATCAAACGAATTGTCCATGTCATCTGTTCCCAACACAAGTATGAAAAAAGTGTTAGCAGCCATGTCAAAGACCCCTGCCATACGGACTGGAACGCTCAAACTGATTATAAACTCTTTCAGATCCCTTCGAACCTTCGAGAGTCCCTGTCATATACCACTTATGGCGGCAAAGTTGAAACGACTTTGCGCTGATCAGGCCAACACACAGGCCACTGTTTACACTCACTCGTATCTCTAAAGATGAGGAACCTCCGTGGTTCATTTCGTACGAGCCACTCACTGTGAAACATGTTCTTACATGGGTGCTGGGATTTCATGACATCACATCTAACATGCCAACTGTACAGTGTTCATTTCACAGTAGACTCCATGAATATTTACAGAAATGTTTTTCACCAGCTGTGAATTTTTGGTTTCTGGAAATTTTCATGCCAATAGGTGATCAAAGTCATCTTCGTCAATATGACAGCTAAATTTTTTCATCGGTGCTTATGTAACTGTAGTATAGTATATTGATGTATTCAGTCACCATAACATAGTCTTTTCTGGGATTTTTCCTCACTATATACATAGCTTTACATTTAAGAAGTATTAAACTAAAAGTTTCAAGTGTCTGACCAGTTCACCCAGAACTTGTTGTAAACTTGAATAATTACAAGATGTATTACATATTTTTGTGTTACCAACGAATAATACACAGAACTTTTTTGTTTTTGTTTTTGTTTGAGGTAAGTCATTTGATATAATTGTGAAAAGAACAGGGCCAAATTATATATTCCAGAGGTATTCCATTTCTAACATCATCATTCTCAGAGTAAACATTTTTGACTATAACAAGCCACTTTCCGGTTTTTTTTTTAATAAATGTCAGCGAACCGCCCAGAGAAACGTGGACAAACGAGTCACAAGACAAACCACAACGCGTTTCAACCTCTTAGGTCTTCTTCAGGTGCAACAAACATGAAACAAATAACGAAAATGCACTTAGCTTTGATCGCTTCTGTGTTCAGCGCAAGAAAGAAGGCGTTGAATTCAACGCCTTCTTTCTTGCGCTGAACACAGAAGCGATCAAAGCTAAGTGCATTTTCGTTATTTGTTTCATGTTTGTTGCACCTGAAGAAGACCTAAGAGGTTGAAACGCGTTGTGGTTTGTCTTGTGACTCGTTTGTCCACGTTTTTCTCTGGCGGTTCGCTGACATTTATTTAAGATTTGTTTAGATTTCCGCCTGCAGTCGTTTCACTTTGCAACTAGATCACTTTCCGTTTGTCAAGAAGTCACTTATCCAAGCTAATGAATGATTCGTTACCCCATAGTATTGTCGTTTGATTAGCAATCGTTTGTGGGGAACAGTCAAGCGCTTTCCTAAAATCAAACGGGAGGGAAGGTTAAAATTAGAAGAGAAGAACGCAGGCGAGACAGACAAGACAGTCACAAAGAAATACGTGTACCTTCTTCCTGCCTGTCAAATTTACGACGGGCAGGCAGTTTTTTTTTTTTTTTTTTTTTTTTTTTTTTTTTTTGTAAGCGATGTTTTTGATCCAAACTTCGCAAAATCTGTTTTTCACTATGGCAACTTTAACCAATTTTTAAACTAAAGAAATTTTACTAAAATAGATTCACAAGCATTTTGAAAAGCTGGATACAATAATGTCGTCGAGGATAATAACAGAAACATCTTCTTTTTTTCGTCGTTCCCTTTTTCTCCTTCTTCTTCTTCTTCTTTTTTTTTTTTTTTTTTTTTTTTTTTTTGTTTTTTTTTTTTGTTTTTGTTTTTGTTTTTTTTTTTGTTTTGTTTTTTGTTTTGTTTTTGTTTTTTGGTGTTTTTTCTTTTGTTTTTCGGAAACACCTGTAGAAAAACACCTGAGCATATGAGTTCATCGTAGGTGTCATTTCTAAAATACAATTCGTTTAGAGTGCCAATGAAAGGTATCAAAACAAGGGGAAGTTAGGGGGGGGGGGGGGGGGCTGCTTAACTGTGAATGAACCCTTTCTGCGATTGCTCATGTCACAGGCACTGCCATTCACAGCATGAGCAATTTCTAAGCTGCACGAGTGTCGGTTTAGCCTGGCACTGGACAAGTCACTGGAAATGGGAGGAGAGGGGGGGGCGGCGAACACAGTTAACCCCTCCCTGCACCCTCCCCTCCTCATCCCGGTCTCCTCCATTTTGCCGGTTCTAACGCCAGTGATATGTGACCAAACCGTTCTTGGATCTTCTGTTGTGTAATGGCTGCAACGACTGACAACATCCTAAAATGAGCAAAATGACATGAATACTCCTCAGTGATTCTGTCCTGATTTTAGCCGTAGTGGACAAAGAACAGTCAGAATTCTGTCATTTCATTTCACACAAAAAAAAGTGGTTAATCTGGCTTCCCATCTATTCAAATCGTTGGGACTGTCTCACCTGAGGTCTTCACTGAATTCTCCAGAGCCAGGCCCGGGTTGTGATTAAACGTATCCACAACAGGAAGCAGCACCCGGGAACGCTGGTCAGCTGATGGGTGCAAGGAAAGGCTGTCAGTCGCTGTGCATGGATGGCGTTGTCGCAAAAGGAAAAGACAGCGCATGTATCACACGACAACTATGGTTCGGAAGGAAATCGTGTTTCACAGACAGTGGAGATACATCAGAACTCACACACAACCGGTCACAGAACCCCCACCCCCACCACCCCCTGCACGTGGCCCTGTGAAGACAGAACGGCGCACTGCGCATGATCAGTGATGATAAGACTATCCACACGAGCAACACAGTAACGGCAAGCCCGAGCAGTGTGCACTTTGCCTCGACACATTTCACAGTTTGCTCGGAATATGCTTCTGTTGTCCTGTTCAGGAACACGTTTGGTAGCTACGGTGCAAACACACCGATGGCACTGCGGAACGTAGTCAGTGTCAACGCCCATGGTCAAGTTTCGGACAGAGGTAAAGGGAAAATCACAGTTTTGTTGCCAGATATATAAAAGTTATATCACTGTGTCCTGTGGGTGTCTAGCATTTCCTTCGTACAAATGTCATTGTTGGGCCATGTCTTGGGTGTCATGCCATATCATGGGTGTCACACAGTTTGATGGATGTTATGCCATGTCATCTGTTAGTGCTATGGTAGAATGTGTTGTGTCATGCGTGCTGTGTGAGGTGATGGAATTCTGTGGTAATGTTTGTGTTTACATAAACAGATGTTATATTGGCATGCATTAAATGGCTTGTTGAGTGCATAATTGTGCTGTTCAGTTTTTTCCCGCTCATAAAGTAGATGTTGTTGTTGTCGTCGTCCGTCGTCGTCGTCGTCGTCGTTGTCGTCGTACCCTGGCTAAAAGACTTAAGGGATCATCCGAACAACCGAAGCACTAGAACACTATGGTACAAATGCATCAGCTAGGGAAGAGAACATTACGTGTGTTACTGTTTTATAAGCTGTTTTTGTGTAGTGTGCAGAGGAAACACTTAAAACAGTTCATGAAAGATTGTATAAACTACACATGGCGCGCGCTCAGTGTGTGTGTGTGTGTGTGTGTGTGTGTGTGTGTGTGTGTGTGTGTGTGTGTGTGACGAATGTGATTGTGGTGAATCGTACGTATATGGTAAGTAAGTGCTTTTTATTTCCAACCTGTAAATAAGTACATAATGCTCTCTTCAGTTGGTAAGTCAGGGGTTAAGGTGTTGAAAGAACCTCAGCGCCCTTCCTCCTACTTCCAGCCTCTCCGGCAGCACCTAGAGATAGAATTCTCCCTGTCCTGGAAGATGAGATCGTAAAGGGATAGCTTTGAAGTGGAGGAAAGTTTAAAAAACATTAATAATGATTTTTTATGGCTGGCTCAAGAAAGATCGATCAAGAAAAGAAAAGCATGGAGAGGAAAAGAATGAATGGTAAGATTATAGGGGAGCGGCAGGAAATAGTACTCTGTAAGAGTTGTGTTTGTAAGGAATTATTGAAAACTGGGGTTATAGAATATATATGGCTGTTTATTTTGTTGTCATTGTTCTTACTATAATCTCTGTTTATCACTACTGAAAGAACGAAGTGTTTTGAGGAAGAAAGTATGTTGTAGAAGTGGTTCCTTTCCGTTTTGGTTCTTGAAAAAGAGTGGGTATGTGAGCGCGGAGTAAGCATGCTGTGTTTGTGCCTGGATGTGAACAAAGGCGGTGTGTGACGATCATTTAGATTATATAATTACGTTTCAGACAAAGCGATTACCTAAAAAGTCAATCCTATCAACACGTGTATGTAAAAGCTGTTCGTGGTGTTAGTGATCTCGAGCGTACGCACGAGAGAGAGAGAGAGAGAGATGGGGGGGGGGGGGGGGGGGGGAACAAAGAACAAAGAGTTACATCAGTCTGTACCCTGCTTTTCACGGTCATTCTATTTATCCTCTTTGTTCTTCTTCAGCGTTAAACAAAGAAAAACGTTCTACACAATCTGACATACAATTGTCACGAGCTGTCGACTCCATCTCAAAGTCAAGTCGCCAGCTCAAATTGTGGAGTGGGACAGAATCAAAACAAGAGGACTGGGGACATTAATTCATTGTCGAAAATCTCGAACTCGGTGTCTGCAGTGATGTCCGCTGCAGCAGGGGTCAAGTCATCATGTTGTGAATAGCCCGACCGACCGCCCAGGTAGGACCTAATAGGGCTGCTTACAGGCAAGATCTGAAAACAAAATGTTCTTACATTTCATGTAGAGTTTTTTTTTTTTTTTTTTTCAGTTTGATTTTTTTTTTTTTAGAAGTGGCAGGGTCCTTACCAGTCCATTCCCTTCCAAATGTGTTTTCTTTCATTATCGATCTTTACATGTTTTCTTCCAACTTTTCGATGCTTGTGCGGATTTTCAGGTGGGATTATTTGATGTCAGTCGTGCAGTCCAGCTTTTGTGAGCTGCACATGGCACATGTTGGGGGTGTCTCTATTCAAATGACGTCGTAGTCGGGGTCAGCAAGCCTGAGGAGTCGTCCCAGAATGGCTGCCGGCGCTTAGTTTGGTTCAGTACCATGTAACTTTTTTTGTGGAAAACTTCAAACGAGGCAGGTCGCTTTCAGAGGTGTTTTCATATCACTTGCTTTACAGTGTTTCCAGTTTCTCACACTTGTTTCAGATGTTTTCTGTTCTCTGTCACTTCTGAATTTGTGCTGACTTTTATGTAGAACACTTTCCTTGCTGCAAATGCTTGAATGTGGAAGCATCTCTTTTTCCTTTTTTTTAAAGACAGGCGTATTGAAGGGGGTCAGAAAGGTAATCCTGCCTACCTTTATACTGCCTTTTTCACCAGCGCAGGAAAAACAAAAACTATCTCCAATTGGACACATCGTGATGTGTCCTCTGGTTGGTGAATACTCTCACTCTCTCTCTCTCTCTCTCTCTCTCTCTCTCTCTCTCTCTCTCTCTCTCTCTCTCTCTCTCTCTCTCTCTCTCTCTCTCCTCTCCTCCTGTTTGGATCGAAGAAACGATGTTTTCCCTAATAATATTTATGCCAGATTTATTTGCAGTAGAAGGAAGGGAGGGTGGCACTTCATAACTCGGCGCAGAACAAGTCTGAGGCTTCTCAGCTGGTCACATTGATGAATGCGAATGACATTCAGCTGTTGATGATTGATGAGTTCACTACTGTAAGGCCTGTCCAAAGACAGGGGACAGGAAAGATGAGGCACTAATACGCCACCTTCTTCCTTTTCAGATCTTCTGAGGGTGTGTTTGGGAGGAAAGTTTACCACGATATCATTTCTCTTGATTTTTTTCTTTACATTTTCAAGATACCTTGCTAATTCGTATAGGAAAAACAGTGTTGCCATCATAAACAATGATTGGTAAGGTGCCCTGCAGAGCTTTCAGATTTTGGGTTGCCCCGTTTTCACAATGGACATATCAGTACAATTACTCTGACACATCTCTCATACACTGACCGTATGCTTAACTTCATCAGTCAGCCTGCCAGTCATTTAAATTACTAATGAACAGTTGACTCGCTGTATGATATGTGTGTGTTTAAAACGACGACGGAGAAGACTGGACATGTACATTTTTTTTTTTTTCTGCTTAAACTCGCACGCATTCTAGAATCAGAAATTTTTTTTCATGGCACTTAAAAATGTGGACACTCAGTTCTGCTTTGATCTCCAAAAAATAATTTTTTGACCGACTACTTGCTTGCTTGTTTCAGCAAACTTGTGCAGATAGGCTTACTTTTCAATCTTCTTCCAAAATACATTGGGGGAAAAGCGCATATAACGGTCTCCTTTGTCGTTGCGTCATCGGCTTTTGTTATATAGTATAATAGTTATTTTTTTTTTTGTTTGTTTTGTTGTTGTTGTTGTTGTTGCCCCGGCACCAGCAATCCACAGGGAGCAGTCAGTGTCAAGTCATCAAGAGACAACCCACCGGAGGAGACACTGCACTACTGCCGAGTCACTTCGATGGTGTTCAGTGGCGCCTGTTCTGATCTAAAATACGCAGGACACCACCTACTAAGCCCCCTACTGACGACAATAATTGCTTAGTCGCGGAGCCCGACATGAGTGAGCTCTCCCTCCCGGAGGGCGCCACCACGTCCGTCCAACGACAGCCCCCATGGACTAGCCGATACCGGTGACCCGACGGAACCAAACCAAGGCCACAGACGGTGGAGGGGCATCGAAACTGAGGTCACCATGAGAGCAGGACATGAGGGCCACAGAATTTGAGACATTTTTTTTATAATGCTGATCGATGAGAATGAGGATGATGAAGATGATACTACGGATTTCCATTTCGGTCTGAGACTACATGACAGGGCTGTACTCTACGCTTCCTTTCATAATATATCCCGGCGTCAACCAGGCCCCCGAGAGATAGAAGCACCTGCTGTGTTGGTCAGAAAATTTGAGCAACACTCTCAGAAACGCATCCATTAAGTGGATGAAACTCGACTGTGTGGTCCCAGTCTTCCCAGTTGAGTCCGCAGCAAACTCAACTCTGGGTAGAGCCGGTCGGGGCAGAGAGAGAGAGAGAGCAATGCAAAAAATACGGCGCGACAGTCATTTACGGTGCCACAGTCAGAAGTGATTATCCGGCTTAATGAAACTGACTGGCTGTCCGTTGTCAGTCGCGGTTTTGTTTGTTTTTTGTTTGTTTTTTTTTTTTTTTTTTTTTCAAATTCCTAAGCTTTATTCATCTGGAGAGTGGCAGGACGGACTTGACACTCTGCACAGTGACGGACGGAGAGTGACTGCCTGTAAGCGGTAGGGAGAGCAAGTCCGCGCACGTGAAACGCTATCTCTCATTTGAGGAGATTTCACGGGGAGAATGGCCTTGTTGATAACGACTGCTGCAGTGCGAGGAAGTGGAGACAGAGAGGAGGGAGGGGGCCGGGGGGAAGGGGGATGGGTAGTGGGAGCGAGCGAGAGAGAGTGTGTGTTTGTGTTTGTGTGTGTGTGTGTGTGTGTGTGTGAGAGATATAGAGAGAGAGAGAGAGAGAGAGAGAGAGGAGAGAGAGGTGTCATAAGAACTTCGGACAGACCGAGGAAAAAGAATACAAAGAAGAAACAAAGGGAGAGAGTTGGAACTGATAGGGGAAAAAATAGGGACGATGATTTAGTGGCATCCTCTTCTGAGTTTGGCTTTCTCTCTTATCACTTATTAGTTTTTTTTCCTCCTCTCTCAATGTGCTGGTGTTTCTTTCACTGTCTTTCTGTGTTTAGGTTTTCCCCTCTCTCTGCTTCTGAGTCAAGTTTTTTTCTCTCTTCTGAGTTTATTCTTCCCTCTCTGTTTGTTAATTGTCCCTCTCTCTGTGTTTTAGGCTTTCTCCTCCTCTTCTGTGTTTAGCTCCCTCTCAGCTGAGCATCCCCCATCTCCCTCTCCGTCTGATTTAGCGACGTTCCTTCTCTCACACTTTTGTTTCGGCCCCCCGTCCGTCTCAGTTCCTCTCTCTTCTCTCCTCCTCTCACTCTTCACTCCTCTCTCCGCCATCCTACTCCTCGTCCTCTCTCTCTCTCACCTCTCGATCCTCGCTCTCTCTCACATAAAACGACGACTTTCGGTGTCGTCTCTCATCTGTCTGTCTGTCTGTGACTAAGCTGTCTCTCTCGGTATGTCTGGCACTCTCCTGTCGTGACTGTCTGTCCTCTGTCTGTGGGGGGGTCTTCTGTGTATGTCGGAGGATACTTCCGTCTGTCTGTCCGTTCCGTCCGTCTGCTGTCTGTCTCATCACACACGTACACCCACACCATCACACACACAACAGCACACACACCCCCACACACACAACGTCACACACACACACAACACCACCTACCTACACACACCAACACACAGCACACTTATAGTAATGAAGATAGCAGCGCACATAACTGACACGGTCTCTCTCTCATCGTCTTGCGCTATCGTTTTTCTCATCTCGTCCTACGCGTCACTCCATGCTCACCTCGTCTCTACTCTTTCACCAACACTCCAAGTCTCTACTCAGCACCGTCGCCGTCTCTCTCTCTCCTCTGTTCACTCTCTCTCCTCTCCCCTCACCCGAGCACTGTCTGGGCAACATCTCCTTCTCTCTACCATTCCTCCTCTCTCTCTCATACATAAAACTTCGGCACATACTCGTGTTCTCCCATTTCGTCCTCGTCGGCGTCATCCACCTCTACTCTGCTCCCTTCTCCTCCCCGTTCTTCCGCTCAAAAATCTCCGATCTCACGAAGGGTCTTGTCCCGCTTCGTTCACGCTCCGAAAAAAATGCTTCACTCTCTTTCTCGGCCGAATCCTTCCTCTCTCAGCCTCGTCTCATTCTCTTCGCTCTTCATTCCTCATTCAACTCTCTCCTCCATTCCATCATCTCGCTCTCTCGTGTCATCCTCAACTCTGCTCTGAATCTCATCTCCTGTCTCTCTCTCTCCGTCTCTCTCCTCTCTCGGCCGGTCCTCATTAAGTTTCTCTCGTGTCCGTTATCCGAGGCACTCTTTCTCACCTCTCCTTGAACCCTAGACTCTCTGCTTCTCTATCTGAAAAATGTCATTCTTCAATCTCTCTCGCATAGTCTCCCTTCGTCAACTCGATTCCTGCCTCTCCTCTCATCTTGCAAAAAGGTTCGAATCTCTTATCATCTCCCGAAAAAGTCGCCCTCCAGGGAAGATCCTCGCTCTCTCTTCCTCTCGTCGAAGGGGACACAAAGCTGAACCCTCCTCTCCTCGTAGCGGCCTTCAACGCGAGTCTAGTCTCTCATCCTCTCTTCGTAATGCACTGAGCTCTACTCTCTCCTCTCTCTCATCCGTCCCCCGCTCCCCCTCTCTCTCGCTTCATCGCCGCTCCACTTCGGCTCTCCTCTCCCGGTTGAGCCGTGCTCTCATTCTTCTGTGTTGCCTTTCTCTCTCCCATCAGTCGATCTCCGCGTCCCCCTCATCTCTCTCCCTCTCTCACTCCTCTCGCATCACTGCTCCTCTCATCGCTCAATCGTCTCTCCGCTCGTCCGCACGCGCTCTCTCGTATCGGGGGGCGGGTGCCGTTCGTGCTGGGTGGTGGGTCCTCCTCCCTCTCTCCTCTCGCCTCTCATCACTCTCTCTCCCGGGGTGCTGGGTCTCTTCTCTCTCTCGCCTGTCTCCACTCGCATCTCCCCTCTGGCCCAACCTCCTCAACGGCTCTCTCTCTCGTTCCTCATCCTCTCCTCCTCTCTCCTCTCCTCCTCTCCTCTTCTCTCTCCTTCCTCTCCCCTTCTCTCTTCGTCTCTCTCTCCTCCTACGAGCCTCGTCTGTCTCTCTCGGCATCCCGTCCTGTCTGGTCTTGTCTGCTTGTCTCTCTCCTCAACCCTTCCATTCTCTCTCTCCTCTCGTCACTCCGTCTCTGTCTCGAACGCATCTCTCGTCAATCTCCTCCTACTCTCTCTCTCTCTCTCTCGCCGTCCGGCTCCCTCCCTCACGCTCTCTCGCCTCTCTGTGTCCTGTCTCTCTCTCCTCACTCTCTCCTCCTCAATCTCTCTCCTCTGGGAAATACTCTCTCTCCTCTCTCCCGCTCTCTCTCACAACTCTCTCCTCCCTCTCGCCTCTCTCCACCTCAGGCTCTTCTCGCCCTCCTCTCCCTCCTCCCCTCCCTCGGTCTCTCCTCTCCATTCCTTCTCATGTGCCCTCTTGTCTCATCTCATCTCTCTCCTCGCCTCTTTGCTCTCTCCCGTCTCCTCCCCCCTCGCTCGATCCCTGTTCCTCTCACTCCTCCCTCTCTCGCCGGTACTTCCGCGTCCCTCTCTCCCCCTCTCTCTCCCTCAACTTCTGTCTCTCTCTCTCACTCTCTCTTTCTTCTCTCGCTCCGCCTCTCTCTCTCTTCTCTCTTCTCTCTCTCCATCATCACTCCATCTATCTTCCTCACTCTCCTCCCTCTCTCCCCCTCCCTCTCTCTCCTCTCTCTCCTCTCCTCCCTCCCCGCTCGTCTCCCTCTCCTCTTCTGTCTGTCCTCTCGCTCGCGCTCTCTCGTCTCTCTCTCTCCTCTCTCTCTCGTCACTCCCTCTCACCCTCTCTCTCCTCCCCTCCTCTCTCCATTCTCTCTGTCTTTCCTCTTCATCTCTCCTCTCCCTCCTCCTCCTCTCCTTCTCTCATCTCATCACCCTCTCCGTCTGTCTGCTCCTCTCTCCTCTCCTCTCTCTCTAATCACCCTCTCCTCTCCCTGCGCCCCGCCTTGGTCTCTCCTCCCCCATCATCATCTCCCACCATCTCTCCTGTCTCTCTCTCTCCTCATCGCCTCCCTTCATCTCTCTCCCTCCAGTTCGGTCTGTATGGGTGTCTGTCCATCTCCTGATCTCCTCATCCTACATCACCTCCTCCTGTTCTCTCTCCTCCCTGCTCTCTCGCATCTCCTCCCGTCGTGCTTTCCGTCCTGTCCTGTCTTCTCTCTATCCTTCTCCCTCGTCTCCTGTCGTCTCTCGTCAGGTCGGTGCGCGGCTCTCCTCCCTACGTCTCCCACTGTGGGTGGTTCCCTCTCGCTCCCATTCTCAGATCGGGTGGTGCTTTGGTTCTTGGTTAGCACCCTGGTTCTTTGGGCCTTCTCCTTCTCCTCTCCCCACAGAAAACGGGAAAGGAGAAACTCGCAAAAAGAGAACCCGCAATCCTCTCCCTCCCAATGCCGCACTTCTATCGGGGTCTCATTAAGAGCTCTGTCCTGTCCCTCTCTCTCCATCCTCTGTCTCTCTCCTCGGTCTCAAGTCCCTCCATCAAAGTCAGGGAATACGAAGCCCCTCTCGGGGGTCTCGGGAGGGGGGGCCGCTCTTCGTCTCCTGCTCTCTCAAAAACCATCGGCCGGGGTCTCTCTCTCGCATCACCTTCAACCCTCTCTCTCTCTGTCTCTCTCCTCTCATCTCAGGATCACTGCTCAGAGTTCCAGTTCAGGGACCGGGGGTCCCAGCTTCAGTCCTAGGTACCACCCTCGACTGCCTCCCTAATCCCACTCCCTCTGTCGCCCCTCTCCACTCTCCCTCTCCCTTCTCTTCTCTCTTCTCTGTCTGTCTCTCTCTCCTCTCTCTCTCCTCCTCTCTCTCTGCTCTCTTGTCTCCTCTCCTCTCTCTCTCTCCTCTCCTCTCTCCTCTCTCTCCCTCATCCTGCTCGTCTCCTCCTTCTCTCTGTCTCTCACTCTCAGCCCTCCCTCTCTCCTCTCATCCCTCACCCAATCGGATCTCTCTCCTCCACTCTCTTCCTCTCTTTCTCCCCGTCTCTTGCCTCTTTGTCTCTCTCGCTCTCCTCCATCCTCTCCTCCTCCTCCGTCCTCTCGTCCCCCTCTCCTCCTCTCTGCCTCCACTCTCCTCTCTCTAACGCCCTCACATCTGCCTCCTCTCTCTCCGCTTCTCCTCTCCTCTCCGTCAACTCTGCTCTCCTTTCTCCTCTCCTCATCCTCTCTCCCTCATCCTCTCCCTCCCTCCACCTCCCCTCCAACTCTCTCTCCTTCTCTATCGTTCTCTCTCCTCCACTGTCTCCTCCTCCTCTCCTCTCTCATCCCCCTCCCTCTCTTCTCTCGGTCGCCGTCCCCCTCCTCTCAGCATCCCTATCTCTCCTCCTCTCTCCATCTCTCCTCCCTTCTCCTCACTCTCCGCCGCTCCCTCCTCCGCCTCTCTCTCCTCGCCTTCTCCTCCTCCCTCCTCTCGTCCCTTCTCTTCTCTGTCTTACATAAAAAACACTTTATCAATGAATATACACGACGTACGTACCGAACACGGCCTCCTCTCTCGTCTCGTCCCATCTCGTCTCCGATCTCGCTCTCTCCTCCCCCTCCTCTCCTCTCCTCTCTCTCCCTCCCCTCTCTCTCTCTCTCTCATCTCTCCCTCTGTCCTCCCGAAATTTGGGGGGGGTCTCCTCTCCTCCTCGTCTCTCTCCTCTCCTCCCTCTCTCTCGTCATCTCTCCTCTCCAATTCTCTCCGTCGTCTTCCCGTCCTATCTCCTCTCTCTCTCCAACGTCCTCTCTCTACTCCTCTCTCTCGCACAGCCCTCTCGCGTCCATCTCCTACTCTCACTCATCTCCTCCGATCTCTCCTCTCTCTTACTCGCACCTCTCGAATCTCCTCGCACCTCTCTCTCTCTCTCCACCCCAGTCACCCATTGTGCTCTCTCCTCTCATCAAAAAATCGAGCTGCGGTCTCCTTCTCGGGCAAGGCCCATCTCCTCACGCAGGTCGTCCGTCTCCTCTCTCGTCCTTCCTCCAACTCGAGGGTCTCCCTCATCCTCTCTCTCTCTCTCGATTCGGTCATCCTCTCTCTCGCTCCTCTCCCCTCTCATCCCCTCCCGCTCTCTCTGTCCTCATCTCTCTACTCTCCCCCTCTCTCGCTCTCTCATCCTCCTCTCTCTCCTCACGCCCTCCTCCCTCCTCTCCTCCTGCTTCTCTCTCCTCTCTCTCTCATCGCCTCAGCTCTCATCTCCTCTGTGTTGGTTTTGTGTTGTGCTCAGATCTCGTCTCTCGCCCTCTCCCTCTCTCTTCGATCGCCTACCTCCTCGTCCCTTCTCCTCTCTCATCCTCCTCTCCCTCTCGCTTCTCTCTCCCCTCCTCTCTCCCGGGGGCCCTCTCTCACACTCCCTCTCTCCCATCCCCTCGGCTCCTCGTCGTCTCCCTCTCCCCCTGCCGGGGCCCAAAAAAAAAAAAATCCTCTCTCCTCTCCTCTCTCCTCGGTCTCGTGGCCAAAACACGCAGGCGGTCTCCTCCGTCCTCCTCCGGGGGGGGTCAGAGATCTCTACCATCTTCTCTCGTCTCTCCCTCTCCCGCTCTCTCTCACCCTCCCCCCCCCTCTCATCTCTCCCTGCCTCTATCCTCTTCCCCGCCCCTCTCTCTCTCCTACTCTCTCTCCTCTCGCCTCCTCTCTCCTTCCCTCAGACTCTCTCTCTTCACTCACTCTCCCTCCTCTCTCTGCCGTCTCTCTCTGCCCAAACGCCTCCCTCTCCTCTTCTCCTCCGCTCTCACCTCTCGTCTCTCTCGTCTCCTCCCCTCCTCCCGTCTCCTATCCCCCTCCCTCTCTCTCGCCCTCTGGGCTCCAATCTCATCCTCCCCCGGCGCAGTCCTCGGTACCCTCTCATCCCTCGTTCCCCCCGTCTCCGCCCCCTCCTCTCCCCTCTCTCGCCGCTTCTCCCCCACTCCTCCTCTCCTCATCTCTCTTTCAGCCATCGCTCTCTCTCTCTCTCGTCTCTCTCACTCTTAACGTAAACCGACTAGTATTAATATGCGCGTACGTAACGACCACTGCATTCGAACCCCTTCGCACCTACCCACGTTCCAAATGCCGTGAAACACACACGCCCACACACACACACACACACTACGTACAACCCAACCCCTACACCCTACACACACAACACCACCATATCATCCACCAGACTCTCTCTTTCCACACCACTAACCCCAACCATCAGAATCTATACAGGCCGTGGCGTTAAAAATAACTAATCCCCCGCCCACCTCCCTCCCCGCTTGTCCGTCCCTTTTCTTTTTTTTTTGGTTTTTTTTTACCCCGGCCCAGTAGGTGGGTGGGCTAAGAAAAACAGTGCGGGGTAACCCGGTAGCGCTTTATAATCCACTCTTAAGCGACCGATTGAGCAGCATCCAAACCCCACCCCCTTCCACCTGCAGGCAAATCCGGCTCGCTATCTAACCCTCCCTATCCACCCCCCCCCCCCCCCCCCCCCCCCCCCCCCCTACCCGTCACCTGCCCGCGTTGCAGCGTTTTCTCCTCCCTACTACACCTCATCCCACCTCCTACCTGTCTCTCCTCCTCCTACTACTCTCTACCACCACACCACCAACCAAACCCCCTACCCCCCCCCCCCCCTCCCCCCCCCCCCCCCCCCCCCCCCCCCCCCCCCCCCCCCCCCCCCCCCCCCCCCCCCCCCCCCCCCACCCCCCCCCCCCCCCCCCACTCTCAACCCCGTTCTCACGCACAAGCATGGACAGCTCTCCCACCGACACCGACCACCCTCCACCCCCAACCCCCATTTCCCTCCCCTCCCTACCCCACCCACCCTTCAAAACTTCTACTACGGTATGCTACCCCCCTACTCAGTCCTGTCCACCCACCACCACCACCCCACCCATTCACCAGCCTGCCTCGTCCCCCCCATCCCCATCACCCACCCCCACAGTTGCTCTCCCCACCTCCCATCTCCACTCCCCCCCCCCCCCTCCCCTCCCTTCTCTCTCTTTCCGTCTCTACCTGCTGGTCCCTGTACTAGCAGGGGCCCCATTCGGAGCCTGACGTAGGCAACGTGTGGAGTCAAAGGCGGCGGAAGCAAAAATGCCAGACTGCACGAGTAGTAGAGGAGGAGGACAGAGTGGAGGAAACCACAGCGGCCAGACGTGCGCGTGTGTTCAGTGTGTATGATGCACGGCCCGGTCGCGGACGGACGGAAGGGATTCCCCGCAAAGCCAGAACCGGGAGAAAAACACGAGAGTTGTGTTACCGGGCCCCACCAAGTTTGTGTTATTACAAGAGCAAAAAAAAAAAAAAAAAAAAAGAAAAAAAAAAAGAAAGAAAAAAAAAAATCACACAAAACCAGCCACCCTCCCGTCCCCGAAAAAATTGAAATCAAAAGTAAAAAAATAGAAAACCCACCAAATAATGATTGTCGTGACAATGGAGACACTGGCCATTTCGGTTGACACAGATCTGACGCTGGTGGTGGTGTAACACTGGGAGGTAAACAACAAACCACATGTACAAAAGGATTCCTTTAGTTACAGGTTAATGTCGACACCTATCTCACGTCGCATAGCAGTCCGTAAGAATCTTCTATGAGGGGGATTTGCAGGAAGGGGGGGGTAGGGGGGGGGGGGAGAGGAGAGAGTATGGAAGATGGTGGGGGGGGGGGGGGTGGTGACCTCTCCAACACTATACTGGCCACACCAGAATGATACACATTAAGAGAGGCAGCTAAAATACCCAGTTTTTCTATATCAGTTTTTGCGCACCTGAGATTCGAACTCGAAAACGCCTGATTGTGAACTCAGTGCTCTAAACCAACAGAGCGAACCAGGCATCCCATGCCTGTATTTGGTTGTTTGTTTGTTTGTTTGTTTTTAATTACAATCAAGAATGATCAAATTTTTGGGGGAACTTAATTAGCTCAAAACACGAATTTCCGTCCAAGATTAAGAAATATGTTCGCAATAAACCAGACTTGAATTCCTCTTCCTTTTTCTTCCCCTCAACACACACACACACACACACACACACACCACACACACACACACACACACACACACACACACACACACACACACATCACACGCACACAGCACACGCACACACACACATACGACGGACGCAACCACGCGCGCGCGCACACAAACACACACACACACACACACACACACACACAACACACACACACACACACACACACACACACACACACATACACACACAGATTTGTCTAATATCACATAGTTTGTGAAAAGACGTTAAATTAAAGTACTACTACTACTACTACTACTACTACTACTATACACACACACACACACACACACACAACACACACACACACACACACGCACGGACGCATGCACACATATACACACGCACACAGACACACGCACACACACGCACGCGCGCGCACACACACACACACACACACACACACACACACACACACACACACACACACACACACACGCACGCACGCACGCACTCACGTGCGCACGCACGCACGCACGCACGCAACACACACACACGCGCACGCCCTTACACACACACACACACACACACACACACACACACACTCACACACACAGAGGCATTTAAAGGTCTTGTGTTGTTGCACACTACGTGTACAGGCGGGGAAAACAAGCCGCCAGACTTCACAAGATGAGGGGCGAGATTTAGGAAACCACAACGGCCATACATCCATGCAACGAACGCCCAGACCAGACGAACTTGAAAGTTGTACAGCAGGCCTTCCCTGTTCAGCCAGACCGGTGAAACACGAGAAAACGACTGCCCCACCAGATTTTTTTCCCCTGGAGCAAAATCGGCATCATAGAAATACTGAAGGTTCGACGTAAAATCGAAAAAGGACACTCGTATATGAACTTGAGCCGTATTGGTTTCCATATAAAGTCGTTTATCTCCGTTACGTGTTTCAGTCAAGTTGCTGTTGTAGCCTTTGCTTTTGCACAATATTGCGCATACTGTATGATTAATGCGTGCAAAACGTATCGCCTTTGTATTCGCTTGTATGAATCTTTCGTTATGTTGTTAAAAACGACTCCTTTCTTTTCTAAATAATGCACATGATATGAACAATTTCTTTTGGGGGCTGCCAGCATTCAACCCCTGCACCTCTCCCTCTCTCTCTTGTCTCTGTCTATGTCTGTCTCTCTGTCTCTGTCTCTCTCTCTCTCCCTCTCTCTCTCTCTCTCTCTCATCTCTCTCTCTCTCTCTCTCTCTATCTGACATACATGGCCTCTATCTATTTGTGCCAGAAAGTTTTCTGTTACAATGCTCGCTCCCTCTCGGAGTCTCCACCCCCGATCGCTCTCACTCTCCCTCTCTCTCTCCGGGTCCTCCTCTGATCGTCTCCCCGCTCAATACACTGGCCTCCTATCTCTTTGTCCAGGAAAAGTTTTTTCCGGTTTACAATCCCATCGTAAACGATAATCACCTCATTATGGTTTCTGGGTTTTCAAGTAACGACATGGCAATTTTTATCATCCAGCCTTTTTTTTTCAGCGCAATTGCGTTTTTCTCTCATCTCTCTCTCTCTCTTCTTCGTCTATCTCTCATCTCTTATTCCTCTCGGTCGGCTTCTCTTCTCTCTCTCCCCTCCCAGTCCCTCCTTCTTATAGTCACCTCAATCCTCTCTCTCTCTCTCTCTCGATAAACAAACTATTTGGGTTTTGGCAACCCGGTTTATATATATATATTGAATTTAAATATGTGCTTGTCGTGTGTGAGTTGTGTGTGTTAGTGGTGTGGGTGTGTTTGTGTGTGTGTGTGATGTTAGTTTGTTGTGTGTGTGTGTGGTGTGTGCTGTCTGTCTGGGTCTGGTATGTCTTGTCTGTGTCTCTCTGTCAGTCTAAACCTGTGTGGTTTTGTTTCGTTATGTTCTTTTCCTTTTTGTTTTGTTGTGGGCTTTTTTTTTTTTCTTGTTGTTCACCCTTTCGCTGAAAAATGGTGTGCCAAAAAACAAAACAAGAAGGTTACAAAAAAAAAAAAATCTCTTTTGCGCGTGCTCTTTATTCCTGCATGTCGTTGAAAGAAGTGGATGGAGAAGAGGGAAGGAACAGCCAAAATGACATATAGTAATGTTCATTACGCAGGATAGCCCTTCCACACTCCAAAGAGAGTGGGGGGAGAGGACGACGACTTTAAACGGGAAATACGTATTTTGTCTTGGCCTAAATAAATTCTCCTCCTGGCTGGACGTGGCGCATCAACCAAGCCAGCGCTGAGAAAACAACGAGTCAGCAGAAAAACCGGTTTCCCAATTTAAAGCGCAACAAACCCCGGATTCTTCCTGGATCGTTTCGGTCTGGCAATTGAGACCCACCAAGGAGGATTGAGGGGGCCCCACCTTTCTTTTTTCCCCACCCCGTCCCCCGTGATTCCTCTGAAGGTCAAAGGACGACCGGTCACAGGACTCACAGACCCTCAAGAAGGCACTGAGTGCAAGTTCAGAATGGACCAGTCCAGTCCGTTTTCAGCGAAGGCAGCGAGCGTTATAGCCCAGTGAGTGTAATATCAAGTGCCATATATGATGTTGATGTTCAAACAACACATGATATTCACAGAAGGAAGGAGTACGGAAGATCTTGTGCAACCTGGATCCATACAAGACTTGCGTACATGACGACATACTCTCCACAAGTCCTTGGAGAGCTGGCAGATGAAACAGCTTCATAATGGACCGATCATCTACAGATCATCTGGCACCATCGGGTGATGCTCCACCCGACTGGAGCACTGTCAACATTTTGCACACTGTCGTCAAGAAGGGTGGGATGGAATGGGCATGGGGGCATCATGACCCGTCCAACTACTGGCCAGTCTCTCTCTAATAAGCATCCCATTGCAAGATTTTGGAGCACATCATCGTCAGTACTCTTATGAACCATCTGGAGAGCATTGACATTCCCTTCCCGGAACAGCATAGTTTTTGAAAGTTCAGGTCCCATGAGGCCCACAACTCTTTTGATTTCACTAAAGACCTTTTTGCCAGCGTGAAACTTTAGAACCAGGCAGACGTCATCACCACAGACTCGGCAAAGGCGTTCGGTAGTCAAATCCCAGGCTTACTGGTCCTCAAGCTGTCTGACAATGGTGTGCGAGGACAGGTCAACAGATGAGTTGGTGCATTGCTGAAGGTCAGAAAGCAGATGGTAATGGTCAGTTGGTGCCAGACTGAATCTGGACCAATGTGCACTCAGGGGTTCCGCTTTGGTTAGTAACTACGCAACACCGAGTGTCATGTGCAAGAGTTGAAGAATCCCATCAATAGTCCCACAGTGGGCCAGTAGGATGAAGCGCAACGCCCATGCAGCAGTACCCTCTTCGCGCCCCCTACCACTTCTCCAAGTCCTCCACCCCCCCCCCTTCGCCCCCTACCCCAGTTAGCACCAGTTGGTCAACTGTTACTCCGGGGATAAAGTGGGTAAGATGAAAGTGTCACGAGTTGGTCAACTGTGCTTCCGTGTGTTCTGACTCGGAAGTCTAATGAAATTTACCTGAGGGGAAATTTTCAGCCAGCTGCTGCTGGTCTTCATCAGCCTGGTAGTTGCCGTGGGTGGTTGTGGTTTCCTTTGAGTTGCCATCTCTGGTGGAGTAATTGGTGTGTTCAGCACACACTTGTAAATGGGGGGCAGGTCATAGCCACAGTCTCTGTTCAAGGTTGGTTTTCTCCCCCTGATTTATATTGCTTTCTTTCACTTTCTTTTTTATGAACTATGATTCAGCTGCAATTATGGTGGCTTGAAAACTTGTTGGTATGGTGGGGTTGTTGTTGTCAGATGTTCATGATATGCAGTTTTGGTAGTGTGTTCATTTAGCCTTGTTTTCAAAGGTCGACTAGTTTCTCCAATATAGTCCTCACTTCACTCTTTACATTGAATGTGATACACCACACAAACTTTGTCCCGTGACAAAACTGTAGTCATCCTACCAGCAGACAAAGGACTCAGCATTGTAGTCAAGCATAAAGAAGACTATGACAGCAAAATGCAGGTTCTCCTCAGTGATACGACCACCTATCAGAAAATCAACAAAGATCCCACCATAACAGTCAAGAACAAACTAGTTAACACCCTACGCCCAGTGGAAGAAGAACAACACCATTGATCCTCAGCTTTAAAATACGCCTCTATCCCACCACAGGATGTGCACCAAAAGATATATGGTGTACCCAAGATCCACAAGGAAGGTGCTCCCACTCCGCCCCATCGTTTCATCTTGTGGGAGTGTGATGTATGAGACAGCCAAGCTTGTTGCAGGAATCCTGACACCTTGCAGGCAAAGTGAACATCACATCATCAATAGCACAGATTTTTGTTCTCTAAGTTAAAGAAACAGCACATTCCAAATGATAAAAGAAAGTCTGGTATCATATGATTTCTGGTCACTGTTTACCAGCACTCCCATCCAGGACGCTCTCAAGATTGTCAGGGAAAGACTGGAAAATGACCTCACACTCAGCCTCCGCACAGAGTTCAGTGTGACCCAGATCATGACACTCCTGGAGTTATGCCTCACAGCACCTACTTCTCCTACAAAGGTGAGTTGTACCAACAGACCCAAGGAGCAGGCATGGGCTCACCAGTTTCACCTATTGTAGCCAACTGTTCATGGAACACTTTGAAAAAGAAGCTCTTGAGTCTTCCCAGAGCCCGCCCACCCTCCCTTTGGTTAAGATACACTGATGACACTTTCAGCAGCATAGCAGAATCAGAGAAGGACATCTTCACTGAACACCAGAACTCCCTCAACCCCAACATCCAGTTCACCTATGAGTCTGAACAAGACCATCAGATCCCATTCCTAGATGTCAAAGTTTATAAAACCAACGAGAGAACCATGGAAACATCCGTATACCGCAAACCAAACCTATACTGACCAATATCTACACTTTCACTCGAACTATCCATTACAGCATAAACGTTCAGTTGTCTGAACTCTATTATACAGAGCAAAAAACCCACTGCACCTCAGAAAAACTGAAAGAAAGAAACCACCACGTCAAAACAGCTCTGAAAGCCAACGGTTATCCTTCCTGGATTTTTCAACACCCCCAAACAGAAACAAAGGCATCCCATTGAAAAGAAAACCATCACTATCAGCATGCCCTATGTGAAAGGGATATCAGAGCGCCTGTCCAGGACTTTCAGCCAACATGGCGTTCAAAGTGTTACACAAGCCAGTGAATTCAATACGATCACAGGTTAAACAAGTCAAGGACAGAACAGAGTTGAAAAGAAAAGTGGTGCGGTGCATCACATTCCATGTGAGGAGTGCAGTGAGGACTATGTTGGGAGAAACTGGTCGGCCTTTGAAAACAAGGCTAAATGAACACACTACCCAAACTTCGTCTGCATATTATGAACATCTGACAACAACATCCCACCATACCAACAAGTTTCAAGCCACCATAATTGCAGCTGAATCACAGTTCACTAAAAGGAAAGTGAAAGAAAGCAATATAAATCAAGGGGAGAGAAAACCAACCTTGACAGAGACTGTGGCTATGACCTGCCCCCTATTTACAAGTGTGTGCTGAACACCAATTACTCTACCAGAGATGACAACTGAAAGGACACCAACACCACCACAACCACAAAAACTACCAGTCAGTCTGGGGTGATGAAGACCAACAGCAGCTGGCCGAAAATTTTCCACTCAGGTAAATTTCATTAGACTCTGAGTCAGAACACACAGAAACATGAATAACCCGGAGTCGGAAAGTGTCTTTGCTCAAGTTGGTCAACTGTTATTCCGGGGCAAAAATTAGAAAGAGAGGGATTAGTTACCGCCAAGGACGTAGACAAACAAAGTACAGGAAAAGAACACAGTGTCTAGTCCTGTACTTTGTTTGTTTTGTCCATGTCCCTTGGTGCTAACTAATCCCCTCTCTTTCTAAATTTTGTTTTCATTTTCCGCCCCCAGTCACTCCGTTTTGAAACTCTTAATCCGGGATAAAGCGGTAAGAGGAAAGTGTCGCAGGTATACTCCAGTAGGAAGGAGATCCACCATCGAGCTCCTTTTACCTCCAAAAGTGATTGTATATCCCGGTATCCCATCACCCATTACTTACCCCAGCGTAACCTCAAGAAAGATTGTATAAAGACAGCAACTCCTGATGTTTACCTGATGGCTCGCACTGGTTGTTCGGTCACGGCGTCTTGAGGCCCTGGTGTCTTGGGTCTGGACATAATGATCATTGAGTTGGTATGCGAGTTTCCATATCCTTGTGTAATAACTGGGTATCTTTGTCTCATGTAGGAATGGCACTAGGCATGATTAAACGGATGTTTTAATTCTTGATGCCTGTGTATAGAAAAAAAAAAAAAGGCTGCGATGGTATTCTTTTGTATTCTGCCGCAGTGATATCCCCATCTGGTTTTTCGTGGATGCGTATAAAGAACTTTCTCTTACACCTGACACTATCCTAGCTAACTTCACTGTATCACTTTCAAATTCGCATCTCAGTTCAGGTGAATGAGTTTCTCTCTCTCTCTCTCTCTTCACTTTCTCTCTTCTCTCTCTCCTCTCTCGTCTCTCTTCCTCTCTCTCTCTCTCTTCTGAGTTCATCTCTCTCTCCTCTCTCTCTCCCTCATCTCTTCCTCTGTCTCTCTTCTCTCTCTCTCCTCTCTACTGTCCTCCTCTCTCTCCTCAGCCTCTTCTTCTGCCTGTCCCCTGCTACATTCAAGTAACGTTCCTAACTCTCTTGATGCAGGGCTTCTCCTCGTGCAGTTGTCGACATCCTCAAAAACTCTTCAGGGCGCAATTATTCTCTTTGTACATTGGTGGGCAGATTCAGGGAAATGTTTCCGTGTATTAACTCACTTATAGTGTTCCGTCTTTTCTTCTGCTGTTGCTGCTACTGCTGCTCCTCCTCTCCCTCCGTCATCATCAGTTATTTTTCCGTTGCCTGTGCCTGGGCTATCAGCTTAGTGTTACGGGCTTATTTACGTACGTGTACACTAACAATAGCAGTACACACAAAACACCCTGTCAGCCACTTACTAAATCGCCGACACCCCACAATACATTCAAGTAACTTCCTAACTTTCTTGAATGCTTCTGTGTGCAGTTTTCGACATCCCAAACTCTTCAGGGCGCAATTATTCTCTTTGTGACAGTGGTGTGGTGGGGATGCAGCAGTTGATTCACTTCACCTCCCCCTGCAGGTAAATGTCGAGTCAGCTTTATGTTTCGGTGTATTAACTCACTTCTAGTGTCGTTCGTTTGTTTGCTGTGTTGCTGTCATCGTGAACGTCACAGTCGTTCTGAGTGGTAATCATCATCATGGTTATTTATCTTTTATCTTCTGCTTTGCACAATGTTCAGCAAAAGATGCGGGAAAAAAGAAAAAGAACAGAAGAACAAGAAACAAAGAGATAAACACACAACTACTCTCTCTCATCTCCTCTCTCTCTCTCTCTCTCTCCTCTCTCTCTCTCTCTCTCTCTCTCTCTCTCTCTCCTCCTCTCTCTCTCTCTCTCTCTCTCTCTCTCTCAGTCAGTAATACACTGAACAGCGATCGTACATCTATTTTTAGTTAGATTTTCATTGATTTGATAACAGTCCAAGAAAGCAGCCAGCCCCACAAGTGGCATCACACAGTTTTCTGTCCTTGATGCTGGCTTTGAACAGGTAAGTGAAAGCGGTTTATTATATACAGCATTTTTTTTTCATGGAAAGAACCCCCTGACTATAGTTTCACGATATGCAGACCTGTTTGCAAGGAATTACTGCCAGAAGAAGGTAGAAAGCGTCAGATGTTTTTCCACAAAGTGTTTCTTGGATGTTCCCAGCATTTTAACCAGCTGAAGCACCCGATACTTCTCGATCCTTCTGGAAACTTAATCGCATTTTGATTGGATGTGCTACATTGTAATTCTCAAGCATGTAAGCATGCTCCATAATTCTTGAGTACCTAAGACACACTTGATTTGATTAGCAATCCAGAGAATGATGAGCAATGTTAAGAGGTTGAAAATAACAAGTGTTTGAGGACACGTACTTGTATTGGGATCGCTGCGTTGGTAACTGAGAATTGATTTGCGAGACTTCTACTGTACTTAAAAAAAACTTCGAACTTGTCGCTAGAGCTAGAGTTGTATTTTTCTCTGTTGGGCTGTTCTGTTATGGAGCTGGCATGTGTCTTCATCACAGAAGGTCACATGGGCATCAAGAAATCTGCAAATAAAATCCAGGCAGCTTTTTACTGGTCAGATCTTCAAAAGGTTGTTGCACGATTCTGCAAACGCTGTGATGTATGTCAGAAGAAAGTGCCGTGAGGAAAAGTTCCCAAGGTCCCTATGCAGAAGATGCCTCTTGTAGATTTGCCTTTCAAGAGAGTGGCGATGATCTTAACAGTCCTCTTCATCCTGTGAGTGATTCCGAATATATGTACATTTTGACACTTGTAGATTATGCGGTTCCTCTGAAAGAAAAAAAAAGACGCAGCACTAGTAGACATGTTTCCAGGCTAAGGATTTATGAAGAAATCCAAAGTGATGTTGGCATCCAGTGTATGTCAAACTGCATGAAAGAAATGACGAGGACGCTCAACGTTCATCATGTCACCACATATGCCTGTCATCTAGTGTGCAACCATCTAGTAAAAAGAAAATCAATGCAACAGTAAAATCCACGCTGAAGACTTTGTGCAGTGAGTAGTCTAGTGGCGATATAAGTTTACCTTGCTGTTTGTTTACCTTCAGTTGCCTCCGGAGTCCATTGGATTTTCTCCCATGGAGTAACATTACTATGATCACAAGAAGAAAGCCCACAAGTTCAAAGAAGGAGACAAAATGCAAGTGCTTTTGCCTACGGAGCAAGAACAGTTATTGATGCAGTGGAAAGGATCTGTCATTGTTGAGGAGATTGCTGGATTGAATGACTACAAAATGAAAATAAACGAAAACTGTAGCTGTTCACATAAATCTGCTGAAGAATGATATGAGAGGGGGAAACAGAAAAAACCAGCTGGGCCCAAGACAATTACTTCAGCAGTCCCATGTGAGTAGGCACTTGTTCCCAGAAAACAAAACCGTATGAAATCAGACCAAGACTGAACAGTGGTGAACTTTCAGAACTTGAGAAAATCCGCTCAGGCGAACCCATGGAAGAGGTAAAGATGGGAATGCAACTTTCTGCTCAACAGAAGGCGGAAATCTTGATGTTATGAAAAAGAGTTTCTCGTCCGTTTGACCAATATTCTGGGGACTCGGGGACTGATTTAGCACCTTGTAAAACTCACTTCATCAGTTCCGGTCAAGTCGAAGTCTCATCCAGTTCCGTATGCGGCCAGGAGAGTCTTTGAAAGAGGACGTCGATGACATTTCTCCTACTGTAATTAAAGACTTTGAACTTGCTACCAGATCGTGCTTGTTCTCAGTCCAGATTGATTTCAGGAGGGACTGATTTCAGGAGGGATCAGAATTAACACTTGCCCACCGATCTTCACTCAGCGTCCAGCTTGTTTCAGTGTCCAGCCCTGATAAGGCTCTTTGCGATTGGCTGGGCTGTAAACAACATTATCTATCTACTTCAGTGGCAGAGAATAGATGTTCGATTCTTTCTAAGTCGTGACAGTGAGTGAGTGAGTGTGTGTGTGTGTTCGCGCGCGCGCGCGCGCGCGCGCGTGTGTGTGTGTGTGTGTGTGTGTGAAATGACAAATTTAACTTTCATGCTTTAACACGGACGGTCAACACTTTCCTCATTCTTTGTCATTACATGCATTTGTCATCCCAATCAGATAATTAGGACGGGTGTTAGATTAAGTCGGTGGCATGCCATCGAGTTCGCCGCCAGTCAGACGGTTGCAGGTTCGAATCGCTGTTTAGGCTGGTTCCCTGCATAAATATGACCAATGTCGCTGCCCATTTAATGTCTGGCAGTTTTAGTGGTGTCGGTGTAGTCCAGTGGAAGCCAAGGTCCCTATCCTCATTCGCCTAGGTTGGTTATTCCTGTCTTCAAGATCAACTGAGGGGAATCGTTGAGCCCGAGTGAATCATGATCTTTTTTCTTCATTTAGAAAAAAAAACCTGTTAAGCATCGAATGACAGAGTTACCATTGATCACCAACATTGTGGATTTCACTTCCATCGTGGTACAAAATTGCCAGCTTTGTGGATTTGAATTCCATTGTGGTACAAAGATTGCCAGCTTTGTGGATTTGTCTTCCATCGTGGTACAAAGATTGCCAACTTTGTGGATTTGACTTCCATCGTGGTAGAAAGATTGCCAGTATCTTGGATTTGACTTCCATTGTGGTAGAAAGATTGCCAGCTTTGTGGATTTGACTTCCATCGTGGTAGAAAGATTGCCAGCTTTGTGGATTTGACTTCCATCGTGGTAGAAAGATTGCCAGCTTTGTGGATTTGATTTCCATCGTGGTAGAAAGATTGCCAGCTTTGTGGATTTGACTTTCATCGTGGTAGAAAGATTGCCAGCTTTGTGGATTTGACTCCATCGTGATACAAAGATTGCCAGCTTTATGGATTTCACTTCCATCGTGATACAAAAAGATACCAGCAATGTGTTTTCACTTCCATTATGGTGGAAAGATAAACACTCCTGTACTTTTGAAACTATCTGGGTGTCTGCCACTTGGCTCAGTGGTACTTCATCGAGATTGCAGTTAGACATCACTCGTTCGAATTTTTTTTTTCTGTCCCAACCTCTGCGTCACCTCAGAATCGGTGCACCCATGCCGCTCATTCCGACACCCCGTCCACAGCCACAGCCCGGTCGGCTCCGCCGCAGCTCCGGCACCGGCAATCCACAGGGATCAGTCAATGTCAAGTCGTCAAGAGGCAACCCACCGGAGGAGGAGACACTGCACTGCTGCCGAGTCACTTTGGTGGTGTTCAGTGGCGCCTGTTCTGATCTAACATACGCAGGACACCAACTTCTTAGCCCCCTACTGACGACAATAATTGCTTAGTCGCGGAGCCGGCGTGAGTGAGCTCTCCCTCCGGAGGGCGCCACCACGTCCATCCAACGACAGCCCCCATGGACTCACTGATATCGGTGACCCCGATGGAACCAAACCAAGGCCACAGACGTGGAGAGGACATCGAAATAGAGGTCACCATGAGAGCAGGCTATGAAGGGCCACAGAATTTTAACATATTTTTTTATGCTGTCGTTAAGAATAAGGATGATTAAGATGATGCTACGGATTTCCATTTCGGTCTGAGACTACATGACAGGGCTGTACTCTACTACGCTTCCTTTCATAATATATCCCGGCGCCAACCAGGCCCGAGAGATACAGGCACCTGTAGTGTTGGTCAGGAAATTTGAGCAATACTCTCAGAAACGCATCCATTAAGTGGATGAAACTCGATTGTGTGGTCTCAGTTTTCCCAACTGAGTCCGCAGCAAAAACTCAACTCTGGGTAGGAGCCGGTCGGGGCAGAAAAAAACCCACAGGACTCTGATGGGATTCAAACCCACGACTTCCCAGCCGGGAGTCCGCGACGCTAACCACTTCGCCATGGCGGCTGGTGCTCGTTCGAATCTTGTTGGGCGCCAACATCAGCAAGTGCATTTTCACTGTATGTAACCACGTGAGCACTCTCAGCTGTATCAGAACACTGACTGGAATGCGGTTAGAGAAGAGACGGGAACTGTGTCAGATCTGTCGTTGATTCGCATTCAAAAGTTGACTCCAATGACAAGTTTCGTCTAGACTCTCACCCCAGAACATCAGCAATATTTTGATGATATTATACCTGTAGTCTTCTCTACTTGCTTTCATTGTTATGCTTTTGTTAAAGCATGAAAGATCACAGAGCGAGAGTGTCTATACACCCCACATTTAAAACACTAATAAACCCAGCCAGTTTGTATCAAATGCAAAAACATTCAAATGAGCATCCGAATGTCCATCGTTAATGGCACACACAGACTATGCATGGTGAGAAAGAGTCTTTATGGAGAGACAAAGAGAATGGGAGTGGGGGAAAAATAGGAGAATGAAGGCCTCCACTAAAAAAAAAAAAAAAGAAAAATTGGAAAATGGGAGAGAAAAAAAAAAGGAAAAAAGAACGAAAAAGAAAAGAAAAAAAAAAAACATATGCAATGTCAATTTTCACACGACCGTTCAAGACGTGTCTTTCAGAGCCATCGCTGGAAAACAACCCAAATTTGACCTAAACTGACGCACGAGAACTGTGATGTAGCATAACCAATCCAAATGCATAGGATATTCCAGAAGCGATGACTGGAACCTTCTGAAACTATTACATTGGCCTACGTCTGACTGACTGTACATGCGTCACCATGTAGATGATATGTCAGGAGGTACACAACTGTGAAGTGTTGAAGGAAAACGTACAAATGTCCGTTTTTGCACAACACACCATGCTGCCACAGGAACAAACGATGTGGCCAAACCTGAAAAAAGACTCCCAACCACCTGGAGAGAGAGAGAGAGAGAGAGAGAGAGAGAGAGAGAGAGAGAGAGAGAGAGAGAGAGAGAGAGAGAGAGAGAGGATAAGTTGATATAAGTTGACTCAAATAAACATGACGTGCAAAACAATTTACACATCACCCAGGGGGGGACCAAATTGGTTCACATCTCTCTCTCTCTCTCTCTCTCTCTCTCTCTCTCTCTCTCTCTCTCTCTCTCCTCTCTCTCTCTCTCTCTCTCTCTCTCTCTCTCTCTCTCTCTCATTCTCTCGTTTTAAAATTGCACTAACAAAACTTGGATTTGGTGTGTCAGACATTGACCGTCTTCAGTTTAGATATAATGTTAGAGTTTCTAGAGCAGCATGCCGCTATGTGTTCAATCTGAAGGTAATGACAGTCACATTGTATTCTGCTGTCCGGATCTTCAAGATCAGTGGATAGGATAAATGGAACCAAAATGTAAATTCACACGGCATCACCAGATGAGAATGTTTGGTGTGCTATTTTATGTTTACAACCTTCGAGGCGATTGTCTACTAGTACAAAATTAGGCTGACCTTGCTGGTTTGTCATATCAACTATAGCCTACTTTCCCTGCTGTTTTGTTGTGGTGGTGTTTTCATTACCAAAATTTTCAATATTGGGGTTATGTTTGTAGTAATCTTTTCAACAAGATTTGTGTTTGAATTCTATCCCTCTCGTAACTGTTTTTCATCATCTCTTGGGTTCATTTTTTTTTTTTCGAGTTGTTGGCATTCTTTTGATTCATCATCTTTAGGTGAGGGATTATCAGTACCCTCATTTGTAGGTTTTCAACTATTGTACTCTCAATATGTTTCATCCAGATCTCTCGCGCGCGCGCGCGAGAGAGAGAGAGAGAGAGAGAGAGAGAGAGAGAGAGAGAGAGAGAGAGAGAGAGAGAGAGAGAGAGAGAGAGAGAGAACAACAACATGTTATTTGACCAGTGTAGTGAGATAAACAAATTGGATATACTTTTGTCCACCCAGCCCTAGGGAAAAAACAAAAACAAAACTAAAGCAAAAAAGAAAAACAAAACCAACAACAAAACCAGAAACCACATGGAAACACGCAAGTCAGTATAGCAGGAACAAGAAAGAAAGCGAAGACACCAGTCGACATGCAGACTATCAAGAGGAGCAGACTAATACTACAAACGCAAATAATAGAAACATGCACACACATGCGCATGCGCGCGCACACACTCACTCACACATACACACACATGCGCGCGGGCACGCAAACACACACCACACACACACACGCGCGCGTGCGCGCGCTCGCGCACACACACACAGTACGCTTTCACGCACGCACGCACACACATACACAAAAGATCTGGGGTGGGGAATGGAGGAGCTGGTCCACTGATAAAGAGAAAAAAAAATAGCAGGCCTACGCTTTTGTTTTAAACATAAAATTAGGTCACAATGTATGGCACATTTTTTTCGTGTGCGATTGGGCATGGAAAACAACAACATAACATCTAATGTGTAGCGCCATTTGAAGTTTTGAGAGCCTGAAACAGAAACTTGTATAAGCTAATTTAAAGGAACTAGTGCTACCATTATCTTGGTGTGCTACGGTAAGGAGTTCCAAAGTGCCCCCCCCCCCCCCCCCCCCCCCCTCCCCCCAGTAGGTGAGGCTTGTCTTTAAGAAAAAAAAAGGAGAGAGAGAGAGAGAGAGAGAAAGGAGGGGGGGGGGGAGGGAAGGTCCCAAGAGGTGCCATGTGCCATATTTCATTCCCACTGAGGTAAGACTTCTTTAATTCTTCATGTTTAATATCTGTCTGTCTGTCTGTGTATTTACCTACATGTCTGTCTGTCTGTCTACCTGTTTGTCGATCTAACTGTCTATCCATCTGTCCGTCTATCTATCCATCTATCTACCCAGATATATATAGGGTTTTCATATTTATGATATACATTTTCATATTTACTTCATTTTCATTTTTTTTTCTCCTCTCAATTTCAATTCTTTGCCAAGTCAGTAGTATTCTGATGGAAGAATTGTTAACCTGCACTTGTTTTCCCCCACTACTTAATTGTTCAGCTATGTATATATATATATATATATATATATATATATATATATATATATATATATATATATATATATATAATATATATATATATACATATACATATATATATATATACATATATATATATATATATATATATATAGAGAGAGAGAGAGAGAGAGAGAGAGAGAGAGAGAGAGAGAGAGAATGTATAATTTTCCCCTAAGCCCATTTAGAGTAGTCGAAACCTTGCATTCATTGTTCGGGTGACGCTCACCTTGCGTTCAGTGCTCGGATGACCCTCATCTTGCGTACAGTGTTCGGATGACCTTCAACTTGCGTTCAGTGTTCGGTTGACCCTCACCTTGTGTTCAGTATTCGGATGACTCTCACCTTGTGTTCGGTGTTCGGATGACCTTCACCTTGCGTTCAGTGTTCGGATGACCCTCACCTTGCGTACAGTGTTCGGATGGCTCTCGCCTTGCGTTCAGTGATTGAACGACCCTCACCTTGTGTTCAGTGTTCGGATGACCTTCAACTTGCGTTTAGTGTTCGGATGACCCTCACCCTGCGTTTAGTGTTCGGATGACCCTCACCTTGCGTTCAGTGTTCGGATGACCCTCACCTTGTGTTCAGTGTTCGGATGACTTTCAACTTGCGTTCAGTGTTCGGATGACTTTCAACTTGCGTTCAGTGTTCGGATGACCCTCACCTTGTGTTCAGTGTTCGGATGATTTTCAACTTGCGTTCAGTGTTCGGATGACTTTCAACTTGCGTTCAGTGTTCGGATGACTTTCAACTTGCGTTCAGTGTTCGGATGACCCTCACCTTGTATTCAGTGTCGGATGATTTTCACCTTGCGTTCAGTGTTCGGATGACTTTCAACTTGCGTTCAGTGTTCGGATGACTTTCAACTTGCGTTCAGTGTTCGGATGACTTTCAACTTGCGTTTAGTGTTCGGATGACTTTCAACTTGCGTTCAGTGTTCGGATGACTTTCAACTTGCGTTTAGTGTTCGGATGACTTTCAACTTGCGTTTAGTGTTCGGATGACTTTCAACTTGCGTTCAGTGTTCGGATGACCCTCACCTTGCGTTTAGTGTTCGGATGACCCTCACATTGCGTTCAGTGTTCGGATGACCCTCACCTTGCGTTCAGTGTTCGGATGACCCTTTGCGG
>JADBJO010000168.1:590000-592500 GCA_016801955.1 Conus betulinus
GGTACCTTCTGTAAGGCGACACCGGTAAGCGCAGAATATAAACAGCGTGGAATCAAGGGATGAGAGAGAGGGCAGCCAGAGTGCAGGCGGTACCAGACAGAGAAAAGCGTGAGCTGTGTAAAGGAGGGACAAGACAAGACCGACTTTCCCCGAAGTGCAAAAAGCAAGCAGACGTTTCTCCTTCGCCCGTACTAGTTATCGGCTCTTTGCCGAGCTTTCCTGCCGAGTGAGTGAGCAAAAGAGGCCCTCAGTTTCTCTTTCTGTCTGTCGATCAGCCCCTTCTCGCTCCGTGTGTGGTTCGAACGACGGTCGGCGCAAACAAAGGCCGTATGGTGCGTGGGGAGGTCGGAGGTGCCCGGGATGGAGGTTCGAGTCTGGTCGCGATTGTTGACGATGGTGTGTGCGGCTTGTGTGACACATGTGGCGGTGAGCAAGGGGGAAAGGGTGGGTGCCACAAGCAGGGGAGACAAACCTGTCAACATTGCAGACGACAGGCTGCAGAGACGAACAGGTGGGTCCCACTTGGCAAGTTGAATGTGAGAAAGCGAGAAAGACTGACCGAAAACTTGTATGTGTGCAGACAAGTACATCGATACAAACAGATAATGATGTTTCCCAGCAGACGATAGCAATGTTTGTTTCAGCATAAGAAAGTGAGACGTCCCACAGGCTCATGCAAAAATGTTTAGGGAAATGCCTTGCTTGCTGCCATTGCAAGCCACAGGTGATTTCAACCAATCTGGAATTTAGAGGTGGGGGTGGACTAGTATCACTTTAAAAATTGTGTTCAGTTTGAGGTTTCTAAGCTGTGTTATCGCCATCTTCTGTCATTTACAACAGCTGATTGGGGGTTCCCACTACAGGAGGAAAATCAAGAATTGAAATCGAGAATGAAATGTTTTTTTTTTGACAAATATGAAGTCAGTTTATCCACAAACTACAGGAATCGATAACGGCTGTTAGTTGATATATAGAAGCTATTCGCTATTAATTCCGTACTAACAAAAGTTACAAAATACACGAAAATAGCCTTAGCATCTTCACAGAATACTGAACACTGACGTTGGAAACACTTAAGTCGGGTAGCGCGACCCGGTTTTCCGTCGAATTCAGAGTAGTCCCAATGAACATGACTATATAAATGACATGACATGAATTACATGATTTATTTCAACAAAGTATATTGTCTCGTGTTTATTAATCACGCAATGCGCTGTACAGTACGATATTGCGTTGTATAATGATCCCGACACAGCTGATTTCTGTGTACTATCCGGGGTGTTCTCTCTCGACCTCAGTGGTGGGACCACACATGGGGCTGCGGGAAAGGCGGGTGCCCGGTGGCTCAGTGAGAAAGGCGCCCAGTTTGCACTCAGGAGCTGTGAGTTGGACCGAGTCCCTTGCGGCAGGTGCCCTAAACTAAAACTGACCGTTTCGCTGCTCCATCTTAACGTGCTGGCAATGTGGTGGTTTCAGTGTCTTGTAGTGTTAGGTAAGCTAGTTAGGGTGTGTGTGTGTGTGTGTGTGTGTGTGTGTGTGTGTGTGTGTGTGTGTGTGTGTGTGTCTGTCTGTCTGTGTTTGAACGGGTATTTATATTTTTTAAACTACGCAAAGTGCTCTCTCCCTCTGTCTGTCTGTCTTTCTTCTCTCATACACACACACACATACATACACACAAAGGCGTTTGCGCGCGCACTCGGCGCACACATACACCCAGACACACCCAGGATCACACACGCATGCGCACACACACGTGCGCGCGCGCGCGCGCGCGCACACACACACACACACACACACACACACACATACACACACACACACTCACACTCACTCACTCACTCACTCATTCACTCACACACAGAGCATACATGCACGCATACACGCGGTCACAAATACACGTATACTCTCAGACGCGCGCGCGCGCGCGAACACACCAACGCGAACACACACACACACACACACACACACACACACACACACACACACACACACACACACACACACAGGCCACACGGGCATGCACCCGCGTGCACGCCCACGCACACTGTCACGCATGCACACTTGCCCGCATGCATACACACACACGCGCGCGCATACATACACACACACTCACACTCACACACACACACACACACACACACACACACATACATGCACGCACGCACGCACGACCACACGCACGTACACGTGCATACTCGCACACACACACACACTCTCTCTCTCTCTCTCTCTCTCTTAGCTCGCTCGCTCGCTCGCTCTCTCCCTTTTTCTCTCTCCCACCCTCCTTCCCTCCCATACTTGTGTGCGCGTTATGTACACAGACGGAGTCTGTAGATATTTTCACGCTTCCGGCCTAGAGGCCATTCGAGCGCCAAGAGCGAAAGCAAAACAGTAGAAGAAAAGTAGCTGAGAGCCGGGCCTATCACATCAGACGTGAGCTTTTCACTGATGTTACACCTCACATTTCTTTTTTTTTCTTTTCTTTTTCTTTTTTTTTTTT
>JADBJO010000168.1:615000-622500 GCA_016801955.1 Conus betulinus
ACTGCGCAATAGGGTGTTGATATTTGGGAGTCCAAGAGACAAAGTCAATAACGAAAAAAAAAATCATTACAAAAATCCGTTTCTTTTGCCTTCTAGGTCTATTTCTCTTTACCTGAAGTCATTACCTCGTCTGTCTGTCTTCCCATCTTTCTCTGCATCTGGCTGCCGGAGTGTCTGTCCGGCCCCCACCCTCCACTTTCTCCACCATCACTCCTCTCCCCACTCCTAACCCCACCTTTCACACATACTGCTGATGAAGCAATAACTCAGACTTAATCTTGAACATGATAATAACACTTTTCAGGTGAGGGATGGTTTTGTTTTGTCTCGCTTTTTTTTTTTTTTTTTTTTTTTTTTTTTTTTTTTTTTTTAAGCGCGCGAGCAGAGCTTCTGGCCCTCTCACTTACCACAGCTTCCGGTAAACCTCCCAGCGGGTTGTCAGCGGATGAATGGAGGGCTGCGCTGTCAGCTGGCCCACCGCTGTCAGCCCGCATGAAGGGCATGACTAGCAGCGCTCAGTCAGTCAGTCAGTCAGTCTGAGGTGGGTGCAGAACTGGGACGATGCAGGTGCATGTAGGTGCACAACTGCCGCAGATCACGGCTCTTCTCATCCCTTCTCTCTCGCATCCCTGCGTATTTTCCGTCAGAAGTCGTCTCGTTTTTGAGGAAAGCGAAAAGACACTTGTTGCATGCACACTTCACACACACGCGCACGCACGCACGCACGCACGCACGCACGCTCGCACGCACGCACGCACGCCACACACACACACACACGCACGCACGCACGCACGCAGAGACCGGATGTCGTTGAATAGGAGAAAGTGCGGGTAACCCTGTGTTATGTCTACATTGCATCTGTCTGTCTATCACTTTTTTTCCGTAATTTACTATCTTCTCAGTTGTCCCCCCCCCCCCCCCCCCCCCCCCCCATTTTTTTTTGTTTTTACGGAATTGATGTTCGTTATATCATTTTCATGACTGAACAATTGTTCGTTTGCATTCGATGTTTTCTTGGTTTTATTACTTTAACCCAGTACATAGTTGTTCATTGAACAAAAAGTGTCGGCTATATTCACAAACTGAACAGATACAATGCAACTCCACCACCATCCCCACCCCTGAACAAATGTACATTCTAGATGTGTGCCAGTTTGTTGTTGTTGTTGTTGTGTGTGTGTGTTTTTTTTTTTTTTTTTTTTTTGTTTTTTTTTTTTGTTAACATCACTGAGTAAACAAGCAGGTGACGCAACAACGGGCAATGTAGACGTGAGATGTGGCAGAGTGACGCAACTTGCATAATGGGGTACTTTTGGCAAAGCGTAAAATAAGTGAAAAATGAAGCTTCAAACTTGAAAGAAATAGTTTTGGACTGGCACAACACTGTTTTAAAAACGTAGCTGTCAAATCTCCGTTATTGCTTTCATAATAAGGATAAAATGATGATGCATACAATTTTACAATGTGTCTGAAATAGTTGTGCACAAAAACAAATAAACAGACACGCAGACAAGAAACACCACGGCACTGCATTAGCAGTCGGCAACTCTAGACAAGGAAGTTAAATATTTGAGAAGAAAACAAACAGGCCACGTTGCCAGTGGTGGCGTGGTACGGAAAAGCATTTTCCTTTTCTTTATTTTAGAGGCTGGCACAATCTTAAACTCATGTCAAGTGGAGGTCACTGGAAAGGAAGCTAGTTGATAGCCATTACATTGTAAAGTCTTATCAGGTATTTCAGTGACATATTTTAAAGCAACATCTATGTTGTCAGCCCTTTTGTTTGCATCGTATAGGGAAAACGGAGACTTTGGAAGCACCGCTTACTAGTAGGGGCCTAGCGCACATACCTGTTCACGGACGGAGTGGAAAGTTGGTTCAGGCAGCTCTGAGTCTGGCATTGTATGAAACCAAATTATGGGATGTTCTCTTCTGACAGAGTAAAGTAGGGGAGACAGAGGCTATCTTCTAGTGGCAGGCTTACGAATGACCCTGAGCGGGGCCAAGCAGCTGTGTGTCCTTGTACACTGCTGACAGCACGTGCGGCATGTGAGGGGGGAAGAAACCATCTTATCAGACCATCAGCTCGGCCCTGAACCTTCGGGCTTTTCTGGACAGGTTCATCTGTGTGATTTTGACCTATAGCACCTGACGGAGTGTGTGTGTGTGTGTGTGTGTGTGTGTGTGTGTGTGTGTGTGTGTGTGTGTGTGTGTGTGTGTGTGTGTGTGTGTGTGTGCGCGCGCGCGCGCGTGTTTTCGTGTTTCTGTGTGTGCATGTGTGCCTCAGTGTGTGTGTGCGTGTGTGTGTGTGTGTGTGTGTGTGTGTGTGTGTGTGTGTGTGTGTGTGTGTGTGTGTGTGAAGACAGAGAGAGAGAGAGAGAGATGTGTGTGTTGTGTCTCGTTTATAAATCCCGGATTCTCTAGAAGATGTTCACATAAGATTTCATCCATCACTTCCCCACTCCTTCCATTACCACCCCACCCTCCCACACCACCTATCTTGACTTCCGTTGTCCTGCTCGGTGTCTTTCTAACATGTACATGTCTCTGCCGCCTTGGAAGTAAAAGTTGAAATTCAGGGGACACACACAAGGTGGGTGTATGCTTCATCATAGTTTCTGATTTTTGTAGCTATAAATCACTGATGCGGCAATTGCATGCGAGTGGAAATAAAACGTGAGACAGCACGCTGCAGTGTATTGAGTTAACTCAGACACGGCATTAATTCGTTGCTTGTAAGGGTTTTAAAGTTTGTTTTAAAGAACAGTTTAGATGTGTCGCTTTCTGTCCACGAGATCAGATGAAATAATAAGAAACACAGTAACAAAGCAGCGTTGCCGTTTGTTCAACAGAGATGAGCAGCTTAAGTATGTACATGTGAACTGAGAATGATCATCTTGCGGTTTCTGTTTAGATTGTAGTTGAACGAATGTAAACGAAAAGGCGACATGGCTCCGTGACGGTGCACGTCCATACCTGCTTATATCATAAGTAGCCTGTATTCGCATGCACGTATGGCCTACAAACCCAAGTAGTAATCTTTTGTGTGGAAAATGTTCATATATACACATGTATACTTTCAGGGCTTACATTGCAGTAAAATCCAGTGTGATGCGGTGGCTGCGCAGCTCGAACTACCTAGCACATCAGAAGACAGAAACACCTCACAGTACAATACAATGGCTATGCTTCAACGTGAAGCACATTAGTCCCTCAGTCCTTCCTTCGAGCCAGGCACACCCGGCACATCAAGCACAATACAACAAAAGATCAGTCTTGGCTAAGAACTACCTATACTCCCACTCTCTTTCGGTGTCCCCCCTCCCTCCCTCCCCCTCCCCTCCTCTCCCTCCCTCCCTCCTCCTCTCCCTCTCTCTCTCTCTCTCTCTCTCTCTCTCAAAGATCAATCTTTTGGCTTAGAACTCTCTCTCTCTCTCTCTCTCTCTCTCTCTCTCTCTCTCTCTCTCTTTCTCTTTCTCACCCAAGGGCATCAGATAAAGAAAGAAAGATAACTGCGGCTCACGGTGTGTTGCCGACAGGCCTATCACCAAAGTTCTCGCGTGGAGAAGAATGGTGCTGAAAGATTTACACCACGTTTGTGCGAGAACCAAGTATGGCCACTACTGCGTTCTCTCCAGCTTTCTTCCGCGCATGCTGTTTGGGCTTTTATTGATCTATTCATTAAATTTTGTTTTAATGACTTGTATTCGTCCATACGTTTTTTTTCTGTTTTTTTTTTTTTTTTTGTTTTTTTTTTTAATGTATGCATGGGGGGGGGGGGGGGGGGGGGGAGCCATTCTAGTCCATACTCGTCTCTACCTTAGCACATTTTACTTCGTTTGAGTCGTTGAAGAAGCCAGTACCTTTTGTTGTTGTTTCTATTTGTACATATTTGGAAGTGAAGCGTCGCACACAATTTTCACATTTCACACATAGTTCTGTAATGAAAGCCGATCTCGCCGAATATGAGCAAGAGCAGCTTCGTCATATTAACCTGCTTATTAGTTACTGTATATTTCACGTCTACGATTTGTTTATCAACGAAGTGGCACATTGCTTCTCCTTCTCTTCTTTGTTCCACGGATTTATTTCCTGGGTTTACCATGGGCGAGATTTTTGAGTAAGCGGCAGTTTTTAATCCCACCATCAATGTAAGCACATTCCGTTTTCGGGGATTTTATGCGAATCGTGTTGTCAATCAAAGGACATTGACAGTAAAGCAGGATAGGGAGAAAACGCCATAGGCCACCACGGTAGTCGTCTTTCAGACCCCCAGTTGGACTTCCTGCATTTTTCTTCTGCACCCAGATTCACCTTTCCTCACTGTTGTTCTGGTTTTCTGTATACGCAGCATCATGGCTGCCTGTATGTGCGAATTTACAGTCTGTATTATGTGTTAAGCTGACGGAAGTTTCTGTCGAGCACAGAAAGTTGTTGTTGACATCACGGTGATTACTGCCACTTTCCTTAGATTGTTGCCATTTTTTTCTGCTGGAAAAAAAAAAAAAAAAAAAACGCTCATCAGACTACTCAATCATTACCTGCACCAGATGATGATGACGATTATGATGATGAAAGTGATGATACGTTTGATCTGGATGCAAATTGTCGTTATCAGTAAATGCACACATGCAGCTCAGACTGAACTATAAATGTGCATACGCTTATGCTGTATAGTGGATAAGTTAAAAACACAGAGTTAGTAAGTTATTGGACTATGTGTTTATCAGTTTGTGTGGATATGTCGTTTGATCAGTGCTTGCTTTATCAGAAGTTTTCTTCACAGTGAAGCATAAGATCTCCATTATCTTTGTAAGTTGTTTTCTGTGTCATGTTTATTGTTATCTGTAAGTGTGCAAGCCTCTGTTCGTTAATTGAAAGCGGTGGGATAAAGAATGAGGGAAGTCATGTTGGCTACATATGTAGAGAGCTAACTGAGTCTACTGACTGTATACGTTAAATGTAAATGTCACTTCAAAAGTCTGTAGAAGAGAAAGTGCGTTTGATGGAAAAATAGGCTGAGTGGACGACGGAGATGTAAAAAGTGAGAGGCGGATGTGTTGACAGTGTGAAGAGAAATGGAGAGGAAAGTTGGGTGAAAGTGTTAAGAGGAAGGGAGAGGCAAAATGCATGGGAGTGTGGTGAGAAAGGGAGATGCAGACTGGGGAAGAGTGGAGAGAAAGGGAGAAGAAACAGAGTGTGTGAAAGAGAGGAGAGAAAGTGGGGTGTCAGATTGGGTGAGAGTGTGGAGAGAAAGAGAGATGCAGAACTGGTGAGACTGGAGAGAAAGTGAAAGACAGGTTGGATGAGTGTGAAGAGAAATGGGGAGGCAGTTTATGTGAGGATGTGTAGAGAAAGGGAGAGGCAGCTGTGATCAGAATGTGGAAGGAAAGGGGGGGAGCAGGATGAATGAGAGTGTAGAGACAAAGGGGAGGTAGCTGGGATCAGAATGTGGAGGGAAAGGGGGAGGCAGATTCGGTTAGGGTGTAGAGAGAAAGGGAGGAGCAGGATGAATGAGAGTGTAAAGAGAAAGGGGGAGGCAGCTTCGATCGGAGTGTGGAGGGAAGAAGAAAGGCAAGTGGAATGAAAGTGTGCAGAGAAAAGAAGAAGCGGGTTGGATAAGATGGTGGAGAGCAAGGGGGCGGAGAGGGGGGGGGGGGCAGTCTGTATAGAATAGCGCGAGAAAGGGAGGGGCAGGTTGGATGACAGCGTGGAGAGAAAGGGGGAGGAAAGATGGATGAGTATGTGTATAAAGAGTGTGTGTGTGTGTGTGGGGGGGGGGGGGGGGGGGGGGGGGGGGGGGGGGGGGGGGGGGTAGATTGGGTGTGAGTTGGTGAGAAGGGGAGGGGCAGGTTAGATGACTGTGTGTGGGGAGAAAGGGGGGGAGACAGATTGGATAAGAGCGAGGAGAGAAAGGGAGGAGGAGGAGGGTAGACGAGAGTATGGAAAGAAAGGGGGAGGCAGGTTGGATAAGGGTGGAGAGAGAAAGAGGAAGGCAGGTTAACTGTAAGTGGGGAGAGAAAGAAAGGGGGAAAAGCAGGTTAACTGTAAGTGGGGAGAGAAAGAGGAAGGCAGGTTAACTGTAAGTGGGGGAGAGAAAGAGGAAAGCAGGTTAACTGTAAGTGGGGGGAGAGAAAGAGGAAGGCACGTTAACTGTAAGGGGGGAGAGAAAGAGGAAGGCACGTTAACTGTAAGTAGGGAGAGAGAGGAAAGAGGAAGGCACGTTAACTATAAGTGGGGAGAGAAAGAGGAAGGCAGTTAACTGTAAGTAGGGAGAGAAAGAGGAAGGCAGGCAGGTTAACTGTAAGTAGGGAGAGAAAGAGGAAGGCAGGTTAACTGTAAATAGGGAGAGAAACAGAAAGGCAGGTTAACTGTAAGTAGGGAGAGAAGGAGAAAGGCAGGTTAACTGTAAATAGGGAGAGAAAGAGGAAGGCAGGTTAACTGTAAAGAGAGGAAGAAGCAGGTTAAGTGTAAGTAGGGAGAGAAAGAGGAAGACACGTTAACTGTAAGTGGGGAGAGAAAGAGGAAGGCACGTTAACTGTAAGTAGGGGGAGAGAAAGAGGAAGGCAGGTTAACTATAAGTGGGGAGAGAAAGAGGAAGGCAGGTTAACTGTTAGTGAGGAGAGAGAAACAGGAAGGTAGCTTAACTGTAAGTGGGGAGAGAAAGAGGAAGGCAGGTTAACTATAAGTGGGGGGGAGAGAAAGACGAAGGCAGCTTAACTGTTAGTGAGGAGAGAAACAGGAAGGCAGCTTAACTGTAAGTGGGGAGAGAAAGAGGAAGGCAGGCTAACTGTAAGTGGGGGAGAGAAAGTAAGGAAGGCAAGTTAACTGTAAGTGGGGGAGAGAAAGAAAGAGGAAGGCAGGTTAACTGTAAGTAGGGAGAGAAAGAGGAAGGCAGGTTAACTGTAAATAGGGAGAGAAACAGGAAGGCAGGTTAACTGTAAGTAGGGAGAGAAGGAGAAAGGCAGGTTAACTGTAAATAGGGGGAGAGAAAGAGGAAGGCAGGTTAACTGTAAGTGGGGAGAGAAAGAGGAAGGCAGGTTAACTGTAAGTAGGGAGAGAAAGAGGAAGGCAGGTTAACTGTAAGTAGGGAGAGAAGGAGAAAGGCAGGTTAGTAAGTGTAAGTAGGGAGAGAAAGAGGAAGGCAGGTTGGATGAAGGTATGGAAGGAAAGGAGGAGGGGTTGGGGCAGATCATATGAGAGTGTGGAGAGGAGGAGGCAGGTCGCATAAGGGTATGGAGGGAAAGGGGGAGGTAGGTCAGATGAGAATGTGGAGGGAAAAGGGGAGGTAGGTCAGATGAGAGTGTAGAAAGAGGAAGGGGATGGGGGGCGGTTTAGTTAGTTAGTGTAGAGAGAAAAGAGGAGATGGGTTCATTGAGGGTGTGAAGAGAATGGGGGAGACAGGTTAGATGAGAATGGAGAGAAGGGGGGAGGCAGGATTAGCTGAGAGTGTGGAGAGATAGGGGGAGGCAGGTCACATGAGAGTGTAGAGAGAAAGGA
>JADBJO010000168.1:627500-635000 GCA_016801955.1 Conus betulinus
GAGGGAGCGAGAGAGGGCTCCATCGACCCTGATGAAACAGGAGGAGAGGAGGAGAAAGGGGAGGCACTGAGGAAAACGAGAAGAGAGGGGACAGGAGAGGCGGGAGAGGTGGGGTTTAGGGAGAGGCGAGAGAAGAGAGAGAAGGGGTGGGAGAGCTGGGGGAGAGGGAAGAGCAGTAGAGAGGAGGGACATAAGGGGGGGAGAAGAGAAGAGAGAAAAAGGAGTGAGAGAGAGAGGAAGGAGGAGTGGGAGAGGGACGTTAGCAGGGAATGAACAGGGAGGTAAGGGGAGGCGGGCGCAAGAAAAGAGCGAAAGAAGGATCAAGAGTGGGGAGAGGAAGGGGGAGTGAGGAGAAGGAGACGGGAACGCGGGAGAGAGAGCCTGCATAGGGCGGAGAGAGATAGCAGGAGGGAAGAGAAGGCAGGGGCGAGGATAAGGGAGGAACGGGAGTAGGAAGACGAGAGAGAGGAGGAGGAGAGAAAGAGTTAGCAAAGGAAGAAGAGGAAGAGAGAGGGGGGAGGGGGGGTAGAGTTTGAGTGTGACGGTGAGGAAGGGAGGTGCGTGACTGTGAGGATACTTGATGAGAGGAGTCATGAAAGAAGCAGTTGGTTGGAAAGGAAAGAGTACAAGGGATAAAATGAAAGAGAGTGAGTGAGAGAGAGGATAAAAGATCGAATTACAATAACAAAGGGTGTTAAGACAGAGAGTGAGGAAGTTGAAAGATGTGTGTGTGTGTGTGTGTGTGTGTGTGTGTGTGTGTGTGTGTGTGTGTGTGCGTGTGCGCGCGCGCGTTTGCAACACAATACAAATGCATTAAGTTCACAATACATTTACGATGCCAATGTCATCACAAAAATGTAAGACAAGCAAACTTCAAAGTTTAGTTCAAAGATGTGTCGGTTTTAAATGGATGAAACAGAGACGCATAGAACAACAAATAAAGGTGCCACAGATTTTTAGACCTTCAAAAGCCAGTTACCCTTCAGGCAGATAATCTGAACTGAGTTGTTAAACGGAACGTATATGCCCACTGGCGATATTTAAACATGTTATGTAAAAGCCTTCATGTAAAAGCCCTGTAGTGCACGGGAGGGAACTCTCGTGGTACAGCTTACGAACTGCCGAAAAGAAGGAATTTATTTATTTATTTATTCACCCCCGTTTTTGTTTTTTGTTTTTGTTTTTCAAATCGTAGGTGACAGCTTGAAGAAATTAAAACGAAAACGCATGTCATCCTACAGCTACGAAGTGGCAGAGACCACGACAGACACAGAGAACACCAGAGTTTTTGTTTGTTGCTCGGTGAGAAAAAAAGGCTGTGCCGGGTGCGGTCTCCTTTTAACGTATCATGGAGTGCATGCGGGGTATTTTTGCCTCCCTCATCACTCGCCGAACCCAGGAATGGATCACAAGATCTTAAATTAAGAGGAAATAAAAGTCTCGGCGAATGGCATGCGTAAGGATCGTTAATTACAGGATTTGGGAAGCTATAAAGGCAGTTCCCCCTCAAACATAGATCCACGGCTTCAGCCGCGTGCGGACTGTCGTCAGCAGTCTGCAAAATCCCTGTGGAATCAGTCCGAATGGCCACGTCAGCAGAAAATGGGGGCCGGCAAGGAGTGTACCTTCCACACCTGTGGCGTACTGACTGACACTGACGTTTATGCCGGACACGTAAAAAACGGAAGCACGCGAACTTTCCACCTGGGCTGCAGCCGCCGTGTATGTGTGTGTGTGTGTGTGTGTGTGTGTGTGTGAGAGAGAGAGAGAGAGAGAGAGAGAGAGAGAGAGAGAGAGAGAAAGAACGAAATGGTATCCCCCATTCTCTGTGTGTGTGTGTGTGTGTGTGTGTGTGTGTGTGTGTGTGTGTGTGTGTGTGTGTGTAAGCGAGTCCCACTTGGACGCTTGGCTGGGAAAACCTACGTCGTCGGTCGTCGGAGCAAACACGTATATGCACTTTCTTTGTACCTATTGATTAATAGCGTTTAGTTTCTTTGATTTAGTAAACGGGATTGAAGTAGTGTGTGTGTGTGTGTGTGTGTGTGTGTGTGTGTGTGTGTGTGTGTGTGTGTGTGTGGTACACTGGAAAAGGATAAGTTTCGTACATATTTTCTCTCTCTCTCTCTCTCTCTCTCTCTCTCTCTCTCTCTCTCTCTCTCTCTCAGATTATTTCCGTAGAAATCACAAATAGTGTTTTATTTGAAATATACTTTAATCTTGATTGTTTATAAATCTTTTACTGGCGGAAAGGAGGGGTCCGGATATATTTTTATCTTGAGACTTTAAAAGATTTACTACTGTTCATGAAAGGAGTTGTACGATATATCATCTTTAGACTTTAAAAGATCTTACTTTTTGTCTATTGTCTTGCATGATTATCACTGTTCAATTGTACTGCATGCCTGTTTCAATTAGTGCCATAGTCATTACTGTTTCTTCTTTAGCATGCATAGCCGAGTTACAGCTGGGTACTAATATGGCTTGTCACAAGTCTTCCATCAGTATCCGTCTGTTTTTGTGGTGTGAATATGGGATTTTTTTCCTGGTCTATCCGTTTCTAGTTTCTCCTTATATTGCACGATATTTTCATCTATGTTTTCTGTATGACTTGAATATGCGCAAACAGAAAAACTTAGTAGCACGAAAAGACGTGAGGATTGGATACAGACCTCATTTGATGTATCTGTCGTAAAGCTTGTGTATCTGCACTTTTATGTTCACCAGACTTGATATATATTTACTTTAAAACCCGTTTGTATAGAGATGAGAAATACCAGAAGTCTCTCTCTCTCTCTCTCTCTCTCTCTCTCTCTCTCTCTCTCTCTGTCTCTCTCTCTCTCTGTCTCTCTGTCTCTGTCTCTCTGTCTCTGTCTCTCTCTCTCTCTCTCTCTCTCTCTCTCTAATACACGCACACATAAACATACATACACATAAGCGCGCGCGCGCGCGCACACACACACATACACTCACTCACTCACTCACTCACTCACGCACACGCGCGCGCGCGTACACACACACACACACACACACACACACACACACACACACACACACACACACACAGCGTAAACTGGTAACGTACATGTGTGTGTCCCTGACTGTCCGTGACGATTAGGAGCGCACTTAGTCCGTAAAAAGGATCCAGCGGGACGCTTTGTGATTCAGAGCTTGTCTTGAACCGTTTCCAGACACACACATAGAACGTCTGATCCACATCCAAGTTTTAATGAGATTTAAATTTGCGGCGGAACATGCAACACTCGCACGGCCTATGCTCTCTCTCTCTCTCTCTCTCTCTCTCTCTCTCTCTCTCTCTCTCTCTCTCTCTGTCTCTCTCTCTCTCTCTCTCTCTCTCTCTCTCTCTCTCTCTCTCTCTCTCTCTGTCTCTCTCTCTCTCTCTCTCTCTCTCTCTCTCTCTCTCTCTCCACACACACACACACACACACACACACACACACACACACACACACACACGGAATTGTTCATTTTACTGTGCCGATCCAATTCGTTTCTTACCAAATCAGTGTGTCACCATCCCTCACCTCGGGGTTTTGAAGGCAGAAACGGAAATAACTCAGATCAGTTTTGACTCTCCTTTACCTAGTTTAAATCACACTATCTGTGTCAGGGATGAACAGCCTGTCACTCCAGTCAGAGATGCCTAGGGATCGTCTGTAAATCAGTTTTAATGGGAGATCTGCACGTGCACGTACGTACGCACGCACGCACGCACACACAAACACACAAACACACTCAAACACACACACACACACACACACACACACACACACACACACACACACACACACACACACACACACACACACTATTGAATAGTTTACAACGTGTAATTTAGATCTCTTCAGCTTAAACCTAATGTGAGTAACAGTAATTTCATGATACATCAGAAAATCAAGGCCAGAATTTAAAGCACAATACTTAGGGCAGCCCCACTGAATATACAGACGAGGAATTTGTACATGTTCTTGATGCCAAACCCGAGAAACTCGGCTTGATTAACGTAAGTGCAACAGCGGGGAAAAAAAAAAAACAACCAAAACCTGATTAAGACATAAAATTCCTTCTTCAGAGACCCCTCCAGTTCTGGAGCAGCCAAAATCAGTGACAGTGGAGAAAGCAGCATCTGAAGGAAACATTTCGACCGTTAGTGCGAAGCACCACTCGAAACCAGGCTTTGTGCGACCTTCAGCGCCAGAGCAAAGGTTCAATGACAAGCCCCAAACCAACACTGGATGAGGGTAAAGAAAGTTTTCAACAAAACAGGAACCAAATCATCGCCGAAACCAAATGTCTAAGACTGGTTTCAAAAACTGGTACGACCAGCTTGGAGGAATTTGTAGAACCGCGATCAGTAGATTATCGCTAATTGAATGTATATTTCAAAGAGTGGAACTCGAGTGACATTGACCAGTTTTGACCAGTATTACTTCTGAATGTTGATGGGAGAATTTTCTTCCGTCTTGGCAACAAAACTGACTAGATACCTCTAGAAAATGATTACTTTTATATATCAGCCCAGACAGGAGGAATCCTGTGAATGTCTGACCGCGTACAACATGCAAATATGATTCGGAAAGCAATTAAAAAGGCTAAGACATGGGACCACGGCTGCAGTGTGGCTTGATTTTACAAACGCTATGGATCAGTTCCACACAAGATGATTCAGATGACCCTTCCACGTATTTTCACAGAGATGTTCCAGAAATGCCGAAGTATTTCCATGGTTTCTCAATGAACATATCCACAGAAGAATAGACAGCAGACAAGGTCAGTCTGGAAGCTGCCACTGCTGTGCATTTTCTCCAGTGCTGTTTAGGTTGGCAATGCAGGTCAACTTAAAAGCAGCAATGAGGCATAAAAGTTCAGTTGACTTCTGGAATGGAAACTACACGCTGTCTCTAAAATCCTTCATGTTTGATACAACTGTCCTTTCCATCTAGGACGCTGAAACATGTATCTAAGCAGTTCGACGAGTTTGTTGCTTCATCCAGGATGAGTTTCAAACCAGATAAATCACGGAGCCTCTCCCTAAGGAAAGGGAAAGTATTGAAGCTTCCACGTTCACTGTTGCTGCCCAAGCCATTCCAACGGTGATAGAAGAACCAATCAATCGCCGTGGAAGGTGGTGCGATGACACAAAGAGGAAAAAGAAAATGAGCAGATGGCAGAATGAAAATGTACAGGTAATTGAGCAGTGTGTCCTCCTTGGCACAAACAAAATTGGTGCCTGCACGTGCAGTTCATGCTGATCCCGAACTTACATAGGCCTCTTCCAACATACCATATTAGCACTAGCGCAGTGGAATGATTAGGAGACAAAATCAATAAATACTCAAGGAAATGGGCTTGTTGTCCTCCCAGTTTTCGCTGATGCTATACTCGACTGTTGCCAAGCAGAATTGAAACTACCTCAGGAATCCATCCTCGAGGAGTGCAAAGTGAGAAAAGCAAGATTGAGGGCTCCAGAGACAAGGTCATGGGATCAGTTCAGCCTAACCTAGAGATTAGCGTTAAATGGAAATCCACAAGGCAATGGACGTGGCAAAGGAAAGCATCACGTTCAAGGAAATAAAAGACATTCGCAAACTGGAAGGCAGGAATAGGATCTGCTGGGACAAAGGCAAAGCAGGAAGCAAAGAGCGACATGGAAGTACAAGAGATAAAGAAAGGAAAGAGGATGCCAAAAGAATCCCGGAGGAGTCAAGTAAAACCAAACAGGTTAACTGACTGCTTGAGAAAGCGCACTCTAAAGAAGTCTTGGCCGCAGTGAAATATGGCACGTAGCCCCTGTAAGGATTAGCTTCATCTTCATATCTGTATCTGACCTCTTGCCCAAGAAGAAAACTGGTGAAATGTGGGAAATCAGTTGACCCTGCCTTTTCCCTTTGTGGACAGTTGACAACCAAACAAGCAGCTGAACATGTCCACACAGTTTATGCAAAACAGCGTTAACCCAGTGAAGGACGTGTGGAGACACAAGCAAGTACTTAAGGAGATGAAGGTCGTACATTCTGCTAAAACTGCTAAAAGAAAACACTGCGCCACCAGAAGCTCAAGCTATGACATTCGACATGGTGGGAGGCATGAATTATGATGTGCATCAATTGTAACGACATTAAGAATACAGAAGTGAGGTTTACTGGATGGAGTGGATGACCGGGAGCACACAGTTCTTTCAGAATGAGAAAATCATCCCAAGATCATCAGCAATAGCAGCGTGTGTTGTCGTCCTACGCTTACAGCTGGACTTAAGCTAACAGCAATGCACACTCCCTGGCAGTTGTAGCCTACTTCTCTGCCTCCGCTGCGCGCATTGCACCTGTCGTTCATCACAGGGCCAGTTCCAGCTGGTGCTCGCTTTCGGCAAATTCACACACACAGAAAGATGCTGTTTACAGTACTTACCGGCATGTGGGCTCGCTCGCTCTCTCTCTCTCTCTCTCTCTCTCTCTCTCTCTCTCTCTCTCTCTCTCTCTCTGTGCAGCCCCCCATCTTCCGAAAATGGACTTGACCACTGACAGTGCAGACTGAGGCGCCGACCCAGATCTCACTGAATGCACGAAAAGCAGACGATACTGTGGTATGCATTCAATCATTGGTAAAGGAGGGTGCATTGCTGTGTTTAATTACAAAAACCTTACTTTTTTTCTAAATATCCTTTCTTTGTGGTGGATTTTGTACCCAGTGCATTTATTATGATACACGTGATTGTGATAAATTGACAAAAATGCCGAAAATAAACGCAAAGTGCTCTTTGGGACTTCTGTGATGGTAAGTCTCTGCTGTGAGCATAGGACCACCACAAGCATGAGATCGGATATTGTGTTCTACTCAGGTCCATAGAAACATATGATTCTGATTGAACTTACTATGCCATAACACAGCAAAATGAAGCAAGCTCACATCTACAAGACAGAAGGATACGCTTGTCTAGGCAGAAGTGTGAGGGAATCTTGCTTCCAAGCCAAAGTCCTCGCCATACAGGCTGGAGCAAGGCGTGGGGTAGGGGTGTTGTAGGCTTTACTGTCGATGACTTCATGAACCAGCTTTCTTTTGCTGTAAGAAGAGGACTGTAGCCCGAAAGCAAGGGCAGAGACAGTCGAAAAGTATTCCAACTGGATGTAGAGTTGAGGAGGAACAACAGTAAAGGCATAAGTGTCCCAGCTTAGAACAGGTTTTGGGCAGTAATGTGAAGAATGCATCTGTTACAAGGCAATCTGGCCTTGAGATGCTGGACAATCCAGGGGGTACAGGGTCGACCCATTGCGGCTCAGACAAAACAATGGACACAACAAACAAAAACCTATCTGACAGCAGGGCATGCAGGAGTCATAATCTGGATTCAGTCCGGCCCTCCTTGAGTTTAAGCCAGTGTCACACAGTAAGTCGTCAAAAACAACATCGCAGCCGAAATAAGCATGCAGCGTATTGTTTCCTCTTTTCCATTTGACGCATTTCTTTTTGTTTTCTTTTCTTTCT
>JADBJO010000168.1:640000-677500 GCA_016801955.1 Conus betulinus
GGTATGTTACTCTACCAGAGTGAAAAAGACGAACATCATTATTCCACCAACAATTGTTGTTGATATAGAATGGATTGTCTGTTAGGGAAAAGATTAAGAGAGAGAGAGAGAGAGAGAGAGAGAGAGAGAGAGAGAGAGTTGGAGCTCTAGTCTCTTGTTTACTCTGAAGTCCGTGAATACTTCAGCATCAAAAACTACCAGGAAAAAAACAAATAGAGGCGTTTGTCGTAAGAACAGGGACAACAAGCACACGGTGGTGCACGGGAAATGCGTGCACACACAAGGAACGCTCGACAAAGAAACGTTGACAGATAATGTTACGGGGTGGACATTCTTTTAGAACAAGACCAAGCCATATGTATGCCTAAACTACTTACCCTGCTGCAGCATAAGGTTATACCAATGCAGGACCTGTCTGCGTTATTGTTGGGACCAGCCTGAGCCAGCACCACACCGGTATTTGCCGCTACAGAGCCCGAAGGCAGTCATCCCGTGTTGCTTGCTACAAGGCAGTTCTTAATTGGTCCAGAGCCGACGAAACTTTAGGACATATCAATCGCCGTCGGTACCGGACCAGTCTGCGCCACGGAGGAAATTTGCTACACTATTGCAGTGCCTGGCTCAGTCAGTATGGAACCAGCGTAGGCCAGCTCGCCGTTTGATACTGAAGGACCAGCATGTGTCGGTACTGTAGCAGCCTGTGTCATCGGGCGACCAGCCGACGTCAACGTGTAACTCAGTTGTGTTTCTTTTAAAGGCAGGATTTCTTTTCTGCCCCCACCCCTTCCTCCCATCTGCCCCTCCTCTATTACTAGAATTCAGTTGTCAATAGATTTTGAAGTGGAAGTTTTTTTGAGTCGTTTTCCTTAAAATGTCTCAGGCGTTTTCCACACTCAGCTACTGAACTATCCTTCACACTGAAAGGACAGAAAACTACTTGTTTGGCTAAATAATGCACGAAATATTGGTGGTGAGGGCGGGCGCGTGTGTATGTGGATGAGTGTGGGCGCGTGCATGCATTTTCTTCTCATTCATTTCTAGTTTTCATTACTTATTACATTTAATTATATTTTCTCTTTGTAGTTCTAATACATTCTCCATGTGAATGTGAATGTGTGTGTGTGTGTGTGTGCGCGCGCGCGCGCGCGCGCGCGCGCCAGCGCGCTTACATTATCATTTCTTTAATTGTTGTTATTGTCATTATTATTACTATTGTTATTATTCTAACTATAATGCCCAAAATGAATTGCTCTGTTTTCAGCATGCATGTGGGTTTCTTTTGAAGGTCATTGGTGCGATTGGCAATCGCCTGGTTCAAATCGCAGTTGTCATTTGCTCTGGTGCAAGTTGAAATTGCACCGGTGCAGTCACCACCAATTCTCGTTCAGCCCGATATAAATCGCAGTTGCCATTTACCCCAGGGCGATTGTTAACTGCACCGGATTCACACACGCCTTCACACCCCCCCCCCCCCCTCCCCCCCCCCTCTCTCTCTCTCTCTCTCTCTCTCTCTCACACACACACACACACACACACACACACACACACACACACACACGCATGCACGCACGCACGCACGCACGCACGCACGCACGCACGCACGCACGCACGCACGCACACACACACACACACACACACACACACACACACACACACACACTCACTCGAGAGAGGGATGCGGTAAGTGGGGGGAGGGAATGTTTAAACACACACTCAGTACCCCTTCCACTCTCACCCACCCACACCTATCCTTTCACACACACACACACACACACACACACACACACACACACACACACACACACACACACACAACACGCGCGCGCGCACGCACGTGCACACGCACACACACACACGCGCGCGCGCGCTCACACCACGCACACACACACACACACACACACACACACACACACACACACACACACACACACACACGTGGATACTATTTATCATTAAATCTAAAACGTTTTTTTTTTTGTTTGTTTTTTTCGTGCAGGGAACTAGTAGGGGAGATTGGTTTTGGAGATTCGAGGTGACAACTTCTTTTCAGCCGCCTGCCAGTTATCTATGGAAGAATGATGAAAATTACTTTCAAATGTTTAAAGAATTCAATTTTTCACAGGTTCTCCAGCAGCATGGCGTGCCAGGCTGTAGCAAATGTGTCTTCCAAGTCGAAATAGCAAATGACCACGAGTTTTAATGAACATACGTGACAAAGAAATGACTTCAAACGTAGTAAATGATTTTCGTCTGTTCTGCACTACACTTGTCAACTGCACGATAACCTCTTCATAGGCTTTGTTTTCCTGAATGATACCTCTGCAGAGCCCTTTTTTTTCCTGAATGGTATACAGCATCAGTTCCATCAGTAGTCTCAGAGACTGCACATTACTCCTTGCTTCCAGTAAACTCGACTTTGGGTAATTCCAGTCCTGGTCGTCGAGATCAGAAGATTTTTTTTTCTGGCACGAAGGTACATCGCTCAGCAGTCTGGTCGGTTATTTGGCGGCTGCCAACTCTTTAACTTAATGGCCTTCGATCTTTATGGCAGTTCTTGCACCGAGACCTGCTGTTTCTTATGACTGCTATCCTTTTGTGGATCGGGGGTTTGCGTCCGCGTTTGGCATCACGCAGACCTGTTTGCCCATACGATTTCGCCCGTAATTCATGAACAAGAGAATCGGTGACGTTTTCCTGACCTGATATTGGACAGCACCAATAGTTGAGAATCTGAGTTCAGAAATTCAGGAAATTAAAGTCCAGAAATATCACATACACACGCGCGTGTGCGCTCACACACACACACACACACACACACACACACACACACACACACACACACACACACACACACACACACACACTCACTCACTCACACCACACACACACACACACACACACACACACACACACACACACACACACACACTCTCTCTCTCTCTCTCTCTCTCTCTCTCTCTCTCTCTCTCTCTCTCTCTCACACACACACACACACACACACACACACACACACACACAGTGTAACTAGACTGTGCTGCGATTTGACTCAGGATTTGTTCCACTGTAAGCCATTATATAGTACATGGTTAAAATACCATCTTATGACTCATACGTAAGATATAACCCTACGAATCCCGCCGGTCAGTCAGAGCAGAAAAAAATCCAGAGTCTGTCTCATGCCAAAATGTGACAACATTTTTAACCAAAAGTATGTCCAGATCCAAGCACGTCACAACCGATTTTACACACGCACACACACGCACACGCATGCACGCACGTACGCACGCATGCACACATACACATACATTTACACACACACGCGCGCGTGCGCGCAAACGTACACACACACACACGCGCGCGCGCGCGCGCGCGCGGGTACACACACACACACACACACACATGCACACACACACACGCACGCACGCACACGCGCGCTTATGCACCACAGTAACTCGAGAGGAAAGCACAGAATAGCCCAAAACCCTTGAATACCTCTATCCAATTTTTGAAATATTTGACAGTATAAGTTTGAGAATCTGCGTTCAGAAATTCCGGAAATCATAGTCCAGAAATATCACACACACACACGCGCGCGCGTGCGCTCACACATACACATTCACTTACACACACGCATACACACACACACACACACACACACACACACACACACACACACACACACACGGACTCTCTCTCTCTCTCTCTCCTCTCTCTCTCTCTCTCTCTCTCTCTCTCTCTCTCTCTCTCTCTCTCTCTCTCGTAGCCTTCCTCGCCTGGCTTCAAGCAAGACGTGGTTTCATCCGCTCTGATAAATTTCTTCCAGTATCTTCCAGCACGCCTGTCGAAGGTCTTCCTTCTACCCTCGAAGTATCTCTCAACAATGCGCTACAAGAAACGACGACTTTGTCTTCATATAAGATTGACGGCAGAGGAAAACAGTTTTCGTTCTTCGATTGAGTGCCACGAATACCGCGCAAACCGGCCACAGTGTGCCGTATCGACGAAAGTGCACCTCGCTAGTGAACAGGGACAGACGCCGAGCTGAAGTCTACAGAAAATGTCATCAGCAAAAGGCAAGTGAAGGGGTTTCATCTCCATCCAGTCAATTTTTGCCAACACCACCAAGCTTGATTTACAACGTAGACAGAACTGACATCAGACACACTGTTTGTGGTGAAATGTTTGAACGTGACAATCCCCCTCTCTCCGTGCCCCAGCCTACATGGTACAGACCCAGTGACACGTTAGAGCAGATCGACATGGGGCCGTGTGATAAAGACACTGTGACAGTCAGACACGATGGAGCCTTGTCGCTGGGCATAGAGTCTGTCGACTCATATCAGTCAGACTGTGTTGAGGGGTTGGGTTATGATATTCGTAATAAGAACGAGACCCCAGCTAATGCAGAGACTACGACACAACTTGAAACTGACGAGGTCGTTGCAACTGAAAATGACGGTGATTCACAATGTACAGACAACAGCAAAGACAACTGTCAGGTGAATGAAACACAGAGGGATCTGTCTGACAACGTGACCATCAGGGACATAATGGAGTATCTTCAGGACATGGCAAGAAACATGGACAGTTTTCACCTGCTCATCGGCAAGACGTGGAAGTGACTGTCAGCAATAGCATGGCTGTCAGCAAGGGAAATCCTGGTGATAATGGATAAGCTTGTTGCCAATCACATTGACAGTCACATCGGTGCCCGATGTTTAGTTCAGTGCTTCCGTGATCTGGTTTCCCCAATCACGATGTTGCTCTCTGATTGGAATTGTGTGCATTTAGTCTTTGGTATTTACATTTTTGTCCCCTACCCTCACCGCACCCTGTACGCGAGAATGGGCTTTGTAAGCTTTCCTCAATAAATCATCATTCATTCATTCATTCTCTCTCTCTCTCTCTCTCTCTCTCTCTCTCTCTCTCTCTCTCTCTCTCTCTCTCTCTCTCTCTCTCTCTCTCTCTCTCGCTCGCTCGCTCGCTGACAGTGTAGGTCCATTTAAAAGGTTCGAATCTGCCTTAAGCCCGTCGTAAACTTGTCGTTACGGAAATCATGAATCAAAAGAAAATCCAAACTGGCACAACGAACATTTACATTAGCAGGCCGCATTAACATGCGTAATATGTCATCGTCCTCATATGATTGCTGGACAGCTTGTTTACCCTTCCCGTTGCTCATATTTCATGCAGTGTTTGATGTGATTGAGGCTCCTTTCATCATGCGAAATGGAAAAAGCAGGAGACATCTGGATCGTTACATAAACATCCGGTCATCTGTCTGTCTGTTGTCTGTCTGTCTGTCTCTCTCCTCTCTCTCTCTCTCTCTCTCTCTCTCTCTCTCTCTCTCTCTCTCTCTCTCTCTCTCTCTCTCTCTCTCTCTGATGTACACAACGTTTTGAAAAAGTAGTTCATATTTCTTTTCAAAACTAAACAGAAACAAAAAACTTTTAAAACGTCACCCTGACTCACAGAGAGAGAGAGAGAGAGACTGACAGACAGACAGACAGAGACAGAGAGACAAAGAGAGAGAGACAGAGAGAGTAGAAATTACGGCCTTGACTTGAGAACAGGTAATGTCTTAGTCTCATTGTTGTCATTTTGTTATTGACGTTAATTTGTATTGTCCAGTTCCCCATCCTCTCCTGTAAGTTAAAATGTTTTTTTTCCATTACTTTTACCTCAATTTAGGATTAATTTAATGTCGCTAATTACTAACTTTCTGAGTGTAGTTTGTATATGTGTGAGTATGTGTGTGTGCGCGCGCGCACACTAGTGGGTGTATATGTGTGTGTGTGTCTGAGAGAGAGAGAGAGAGAGAGAGAGAGAGAGAGAGAGAGAGAGAGAGAGAGAGAGAGAGAGAGAACCAATCGTGTATGTGTGTTATGAGTGCGTGTGTGTGTGTGTGTGTGTGTGTGTGTGTGTAAGCGCGCGCGGGCGTGTGTGTGTCTGTGAGCGCGCACGGGCGTGCGTATGTTTGTATGCATGCTGGCGTGCGTGCATTCTGTTTCGTGCATGCGATTTTTATTTGTTTGTTTTTTTCTCATTATCCCCTGTTATTTATCAGCAACGATTTGACTACCCTCTTTTATTTTGACGACACAAAGTGAATGTTTCTCTATCACATCATTCATTCCTTTTGACAAGTGGGCAACCGCTTCAAAAAGCAGGTTTTCTCTCTCGGTTTTACATCGTATGTGTGTGTGCGTGTGTGTGTGTGTGTAATGGAACTGATGATATATCTGATGCAGATGTGCCAAAACATCACTTGCGCGATGGGGTCGGTGAAGGGCGGATGTACTGTAACTCACTTCGCTACTCCCCACCCCGTTTCCCCGCCTCGACATCTATTCCACTTCTTCTTCCTTCTCCTGCTCTTCCAGCTCTCCTCTCCCCCCCCCTCCTCTCTCTCTCTCTCTCTCTCTCTCTCTCTCTCTCTCTCTCTCTCTCTCTCTCTCTCTCTCTCTCCTCTCTCTCTCTCTCTCTCTCTCTCTGTTAAATGGAAACGAGGCTGAACGGAAGACAATACGGAAAAAGTTAGCCATACTGTGTTCCGTTCAGCCTTGTTTCCATTTCCTAGCCCTTTTACACTCTGTTCGAAGAGATAGTGGACTGTTTGTCTTTCGTTTCTATTGTCTTGATTGTTATTTGTCTTGAAAAAAGACCAAATAGGTCGAAACGCATTGTGTTTTATTTTGTAATATGTTCACTCCTTCGTTTGGCGACGCAGTAATTCGTTCTTTGTTCTTGTTCAGTTTCCGCTTGCAGTCACCTACTGTAAAACCATGAGGATCGTTGTTGGACGGACCAGTTGCGCCCTCCTGAAAGCGACCCCACTCACGCTGGCTCTGCCATTATTAAGCAATAATTGTCATCAGTATGGGGCTTAACAGGCGGTGTGTGCTGCGTATTTTGAATCAGAACAGGCCCCACTGAACACACCACCGAAGTGACTCGGCAGCAGGTTGCCTCGTGACGACTGGAGACTGAGTGCTCCCTGTGGACTGCCGGTGCCGGGACTGCGGCAGTCCGGGCCGGGCTGTGGCTGTGGACGGGGGCTGGAATGAGTGGCGTGGATGTCGTGCCACGAAGTAGCAAGGAAGGTGTGACAGAGAAAAAAAAGTATCAGCGTACAGTGTTCTTTCTTCACGGATGCAGATGATTACTTTTGTGATGATGATTATGATGATGATAATGACGGCGATGATGATGGTCATGGTGTGGATGATAACTGTGATGACGATCAAGAGGGCTGTGATAATCTTGAAGGTGTTGACGATGATGATGGCGATGTTATGTTTGATTACGAGATGTTCTCCACGGATGTTGACGATGAAGTGGACCTGATAATGTTTACGATAGTGATGGCAGCGCTGATGTGTTTCAGTACGGGCGTGGAGACTTAACTGTGTGATGACGATGAAGATGATGATGATGATGATGATGATGATGATGATGACAACAGTGATGATGATGGTGTGTTTCAGTACGGGATGTTCTCCACGGACGTGGAGGACTACTTTGTGGAGCCACTGTGGAACTACAGTCGCCCGTGGCCAGCAACATGCAGGGTCATCCCCATCCCCATCTCGTCTACTCGCGCTCCTCCGTCAAACATACTGAGATCCCATACGCGCTGTGGGGTCACAGGTCAGTTCTCCTCCTCTGTCTTGTCTGCCTCTCCCTTTGCCTCTCTCCCATACCTCGTGTTTTCCGTCTGTTCGCGCATGGGACACACACACACACACACACACACACACACACACACACACACACACACACACACACACACACACACACACACACACACACACACACACACACACACACACACACACACACACAAACACACACACACACATACATACACACACACACACATACAACACACACACACACACACACACACACACACACACACACACACACACACACACACACACACACACACAGAGGACAGGTACACACGCTTATCCGCATAGATATCCACGTGTGCAAAAACGGTGAAGTTTGGACAGAGAGAAGTCGAACATTCACAGGTCAGTTGCCATTTTTCATGATTTTGTAGTAATTGCCTTGTTCACGTCCTCCGAATTAGCAGTTAGCTTCTGGTCATTCTGTAAGAAATAAAGAAAGAAAGAGAGAGAGAGAGAGAGAGAGAGAGAGAGAGAGAAGAAGATGAAGAAGAAGAAAAAGAAAGTACACGGAAGAAACGATTATGTCGTTTGCTTTGAACGTAAAGAAAAGAAATGTTTACAATACAGATGTCAGCATTATCAGTATTTTTTGCCTCAGTTTACATCTCTAGACCTTAAATCGGTGAGGAGCCTGAGCGGGGGGGGGGGGTGTGTGTGTGTGTGTGTGTGTGTGTGTGCAAATCTTGCCAGTGTCCGTTCCTTCTTTCATATGAACTCACTCTCTTTTATATTTTCTTTACAGATGGTGTGATTTGCTTTCTTTTTTGTATTTCACATATACATGCATTTAAATTAATTGTCAGTGTTGCGTTTTACACAACTCTCTCTCTCTCTCTCTCTCTCTCTCTCTTTCAGATTTAGTTTTGTTTCTGTCTGTCTCTCTGTCTCTCTGTCTCTCTCTCTCTCTCTCTCTCTCTCTCTCTCTCTCTCTCTCTCTCTCTCTCTCTCCTGTATTTTTTTCTCTTTCTTAACCCCGACGGGCGCATGGATAAGTAATGACCCGCGAATGTCGAACCAGTATGGTTGCCGTACGGGAATCAGAATGAGCGTGATGGGATTGGATATTCCCAGCGCAAGTAAAGAAAATGGGACAGACAGACACACAAACAACCAAACCAAACCAAGCCAAACCAAAAGAAAACAGAACAAAAAAAGAAGGAGGAGAAAAGTGCTTGAACAAAGACAACTTGAGTTGCATTGCGCAGACTACCGCCGAAGGAAGAAGAAGTACTGGTGGCTGAAGCAGAAGTCTCCCAGCGTGTTCAACGAGGTGCTCAAGCCGTGGCGTCGCGCCGAAGCGTGGCGCCGTCTGCTGCATCAGAAGAAAGGCCTGAGGCACAAAGCGACCAGGGAGGCGCGCTCTCCGGACAAGGCGGCACCCCCGCTCCGTCAGCAGGGAGCGGCATGTGGAGACCCTGGTGGCCATCGACAACAAGATGACCGAGTACTACCAGGAGTACCGCGACCTGCGTCATCCGGACGGGCTGACGGCCTACGTGTTGACCATCATGAACATTGTAAGTCCCTAATGATCAATGGCTTGTGCGTTGACCATCATGAACAATGTAAGTCCGTAGTGATCAGGTGGCCTTTGCGTTGACCATCATGAACATTGTCAGTCCCAGATGATCAATGGTCTGTGTGTTGACCATCATGAACACTGTAAGTTCCTAATGATCAATGACCTGTATGTTGACCATCATGAACATTGTAGGTCCCTAATGATCAATGGCCTGTATGTTGACCATCATGAACATTGTAAGTCCCTAGTGATCAATGACCTGTATGTTGACCATCATGAACATTGTAAGTCCCTACTGATCAATGGTCTGTGTGTTGACCATCATGAACATTGTAAACCCACTAATGATCAATATTTTTTTTCTCGTTGAGTGTCTGGTCTCTTTATCTGTCTCCCAGTCTGTTTGTCTATCTATCTTTGTTTTCTGTCCTCTGTCTGTTCATTTCTATACCTCTCTCTCTCTCTCTCTCTCTCTCTCTCTCTCTCTCTCTCTGTGATTGATTCTCTGTGTGGACATGTGTGTGTGTGTGTGTGTGTGTGTGTGTGTGTATCCACGCGCGCGCTTTGTGTGTGTGTGTGTGTGTGTGTGATTCTCTGTGTGTGCATGTTTGTGTGTGTGTGTTAAAAATCAACAGATCTGTTTCGAGCCAGCGCTCTCGTCAGGATGGTTTTGGGGCGCCTACTGCCGGTGTTATATGGCCTGATGTCACTGTTTGCACGTGCGGATTGGCTGCACGTATTGTTCGTTTTTTTGGGGGTTGTTTACAGTTCAGGGTGCGTTTGCTGACAACGATTTCCATTTGTGCCTGCAGTTGTTTACTATTTCTACTTTAGTATTTAGGGTTGCTAAGTATGGTTTGCATAGTATTAACCATTTTTTTTCTGTTGAACATAGGTGCATCTTTTTGAAATGTTGTTGTATGGTGTGATGCCCTTTTTATGATTTTCCAGGATATGTTATAGTTTATTTTTTTGTCTTTAAGTCTCCAAATATATTTGCTCAGTTCTGTTTGGTTTTTGTATTTTTCTTTGTTGAATGACTGTTATGGTTTGCGTATCTGGTTTTGAAGTGATTTTCAGTGATCCCTATGTATGTTTCTTTTTCATTTTCTGATGTCACAGTGGCTTGGTATACAATGTTGTTATAGAGGCATTTGTTGCTTAAGGGACACTGTTCTTTTTTAGCACAATTGCAGGATTTCCTTTCTTCACCCTTCTTTGCTGTGTTGCTTTTTCATTTTGTTGATGAATCAATTATATTTTTAAGGTTAGGCATGCATGAATATGATAGTTTGATGGTGTTCTTGTTGAATATTTTGGACAATTTGTGTTCTTTTGGGAAGGATGCTGTCAAAATTTTGAAAAATTCTTTTCCTACGTTTTTTTTACTCGTCCATCATATGGAGGGTTGTACCATGTGATTTTCCTTTTCCTGCTTTTTTTGTTTTTGTTCATGTTGTTATCTGGGTTGTATTGTAGTTTGTAGCTGTAACCACTTTTTTGCAATGCCTCTTGGTATTCTGCTGCTGCATTGTTGAATACTCTTTCATTATGTGACAGATTAGATAATCTCTTGTTTATGCCATTGGGGTATGGTTTTTAGTATAGATGGTGGGTGGTTGCTATTGATGTTTACATAAATGGGTGTGTCATTAGGTTTCTTGTATGGTTTATATATATGTGGTTGTTGAGGTCAAGTGTTATGTCTAAGTAGTTCACTACCTTTTTGTTTGCTTCGATGGTGATTTTTAAGTTATGGTTTTGGAAAATTTTGCATAGTTCTTTTTTTTCTTGTTTCAATGGTTCTTGGATTGTTGTTTAGCGCGGCGAGGCCGTCGTCTCTGTACAGTCCGACTTGCTTTCCGAGTTGCTTTTTTTGGATGTTGGATAGTATAAACAGTCCGACTAGTTCGCATGTTTCGGCACCGTCATACGATCCCATGGTCACATCAAATGTTGAGTTTTTATTCGTTTTTTCTTGATCCATGTATCATTTCTGCTGTAGAGTAAAGTTTCTTGGTGTGGAAAATGATTTCCATTTCTGACCCTGTTATGTCTGTGTGTTTATTAGCAAATTTCAGAGCTTTAGTGAGTAGCTCTTCGTCTATGGATGGGTAGAAGTCTACTATGTCGAATGTGATGAATACTGTGTTCTTTCTGTTGTTAAGTTTTTTGAACCATTGGATAACTTCATATGTGTTCTTCCAGAGGTTGTATTCAGTGTTTGATTTTATGTTTTTTTATGGCTTTTTCTAAGATTTTCTTACTTATTTTGCCCAGTTCAGATTTAGATGGGTTTATTAGTCTACATGTTTGGTTGTTGTGGAAATTGGGTTTATGGTCTTTAAGGGTTATGAAGGCTTCTTTTATTGCAGTTGTTTCCACCCTGTCACCTAGATCCATGTGGTGTACGAGTTCTTTTTTTCTTTTTTTCGGATGTTGTTGTGTATGGTTTTATATCAGCTTTTTTGTAGTTTTTCTGAATGTTTTTTATCAAGAAGAAGTTGTGAGTACTCGTTTGGTTCCATTTTGTAGTAATTACTGGTTTTGTCAGCCTTCACGAATATTTTTTTATCATTTTGTATTTGTTTTATTTCATTTTTTAATGATGTTTGGAAATCGTTGTTTGATTTTTTGAATTCTATGTTGGCTATCATTCTTTTCATTTTATCCTCAAAACAGATAACAACATGAACAAAAACAAAAAAAAAAGCAGGAAAAGGAAAATCACATGGTACAACCCTCCATATGATGGACGAGTAAAAACAAACGTAGGAAAGAATTTTTCAAAATTTTGACAGCATCCTTCCCAAAAGAACACAAATTGTCCAAAATATTCAACAAGAACACCCATCAAACTATCATATTCATGCATGCCTAACCTTAAAAATATAATTGATTCATCCAACAAAATGAAAAGCAACACAGCAAAGAAGGGTGAAGAAAGGAAATCCTGCAATTGTGCTAAAAAAGAACAGTGTCCCTTAAGCAACAAATGCCTCTATAACAACATTGTATACCAAGCCACTGTGACATCAGAAAATGAAAAAGAAACATACATAGGGATCACTGAAAATCACTTCAAAACCAGATACGCAAACCATAAACAGTCATTCAACAAAGAAAAATACAAAAACCAAACAGAACTGAGCAAATATATATTTGGAGACTTAAAGACAAAAAAATAAACTAAACATATCCTGGAAAATCATAAAAAGGGCATCACCATACAACAACATTTCAAAAAGATGCAACCTATGTTCAACAGAAAAATGGTTAATACTATGCAAACCATACTTAGCAACCCTAAATACTAAAGTAGAAATAGTAAACAACTGCAGGCACAAATGGAAATCGTTGTCAGCAAACGCACCCTGAACTGTAAACACCCCAAAAAACCGAACAATACGTGCAGCCAATCCGCACGTGCAAACAGTGACATCAGGCCATATAACACCGGCAGTAGGCGCCCCAAAACCATCCTGACGAGAGCGCTGGCTCGAAACAGATCTGTTGTTGATTTTTAAAACTTCCTTTTATCATACTATTTTTAACAGATGTTGCTCCCCAAGGGGTTGAGCACCTTAAGATTTTTATTAGGCGTTTTTTAGCAGTATTTTTTTAATAATAGCTCCTCAAGTTGAGCACTGTGGCCTGGTGAATTTCAAAATGGAGGAAATTAATTTTAGACAATCGACAAAAAAAATATACCATTTTCCAACCCGCGTTCTACTTAAAAGATTAATAGAACAAACTGAAAAATTCGTACGAAACATGAGATGGAAAGCATTTTTCTTCCTTCCTGAATCCGAATGCAAAAAAAGAGGACAAAAACACATATGACTTCAAATCATGGCGATCTCCACCAGCCATAGATGAAATGAAATCTTTTTGAGATAAAATGAAAAGAATGATAGCCAACATAGAATTCAAAAAATCAAACAACGATTTCCAAACATCATTAAAAAATGAAATAAAACAAATACAAAATGATAAAAAAAATATTCGTGAAGGCTGACAAAACCAGTATTTACTACAAAATGGAACCAAACGAGTACTCACAACTTCTTGATAAAAACATTCAGAAAAACTAAAAAAAAAGCTGATAAAAACCACACACAACAACATCGAAAAAAAAAAGAAAAAGAACTCGTACACCACATGGATCTAGGTGACAGGGTGGAAACAACTGCAATAAAAGAAGCCTTCATAACCCTTAAAGACCATAAACCCATTTCCACAACAACCCAACATGTAGACTAATAAACCCATCTAAATCTGAACTGGGCAAAATAAGTAAGAAAATCTTAGAAAAAGCCATAAAAAAACATAAAATCAAACACTGAATACAACCTCTGGAGAACACATATGAAGTTATCCAATGGTTCAAAAACCTTAACAAACAGAAGAACACAGTATTCATCACATTCGACATAGTAGACTTCTACCCATCCATAGACGAAGAGCTACTCACTAAAGCTCTGAAATTTGCTAATAAACACACAGACATAACAGGGTCAGAAATGGAAATCATTTTTCCACACCAAGAAAACTTTACTCTACAGCAGAAATGATACATGGATCAAGAAAACGAATAAAAACTCAACATTTGATGTGACCATGGGATCGTATGACGGTGCCGAAACATGCGAACTAGTCGGACTGTTTATACTATCCAACATCCAAAAGCAACTCGGAAAACAAGTCGACTGTACAGAGAGACGACGGCCTCGCGCGCTAAACAACAATCCAAGAACCATTGAAAACAAGAAAAAAGAACTATGCAAAATTTTCCAAAACCATAACTTAAAAATCACCATCGAAGCAAACAAAAAGGTAGTGAACTACTTAGACATAACACTTGACCTCAACAACCACATATATAAACCATACAAGAAACCTAATGACACACCCATTTATGTAAACATCAATAGCAACCACCCACCATCTATACTAAAAACCATACCCAATGGCATGGCATAAACAAGAGATTATCTAATCTGTCACATAATGAAAGAGTATTCAACAATGCAGCAGCAGAATACCAAGAGGCATTGCAAAAAAGTGGTTACAGCTACAAACTACAATACAACCCAGATAACAACATGAACAAAAACAAAAAAAGCAGGAAAAGGAAAATCACATGGTACAACCCTCCATATGATGGACGAGTAAAAACAAACGTAGGAAAAGAATTTTTCAAAATTTTGACAGCATCCTTCCCAAAAGAACACAAATTGTCCAAATATTCAACAAGAAACCATCAAACTATCATATTCATGCATGCCTACCCTAACCTTAAAAATATAATTGATTCATCCAACAAAATGAAAAGCAACACAGCAAAGAAGGGTGAAGAAGGAAATCCTGCAATTGTGCTAAAAAAGAACAGTGTCCCCTTAAGCAACAAATGCCTCTATAACAACATTGTATACCAAGCCACTGTGACATCAGAAAATGAAAAAGAAACATACATAGGGATCACTGAAAATCACTTCAAAACCAGATACGCAAACCATAAACAGTCATTCAACAAAAAAAAAATAAAAAAACCAAACAGAACTGAGCAAATATATTTGGAGACTTAAAGACAAAAAAATAAACTATAACATATCCTGGAAAATCAAAAAAGGGCATCACCATACAACAACATTTCAAAAAGATGCAACCTATGTTCAACAGAAAAATGGTTAATACTATGCAAACCATACTTAGCAACCCTAAATACTAAAGTAGAAATAGTAAACAACTGCAGGCACAAATGGAAATCGTTGTCAGCAAACGCACCCTGAACTGTAAACAACCCCCAAAAAACCGAACAATACGTGCAGCCAATCCGCACGTGCAAACAGTGACATCAGGCCATATAACACTCTTGTATGGAGCATACAAAGCCTTCGGGACTGCGATAGGTTAAACTTGGTGCAACTACCAAATGCGGTGCAACTACCAAATGCTGTGTTCAGATTGGTAGGTTTTCTGTGACATCGACACCACATGCGTTGTTCAGATGGTAGGTTCTTCTGTGACGTCAACACTGCATGCTGTGTTCAGATTGGCAGGTTTTCTGTGACGTCGACACCAAATGCGTTGTTCAGATTGGCGGGTTTTCTGTAACATCGACACCACATGCTGTGTTCAGATTGGTTGGTTTTCAACACCACATGCTGTATTCAGATTGGTAGGTTTTCCGTAGCGTTGACACTACAAGCTGTATGCATGTTGATAGGTTTTCTGTGACGTCGACATCACATGCTGTATTCAGATTGGTAGGTTTTCCGTCGCGTTGACACTACAAGCTGTATTCATGTTGATAAGTTTTCTGTGACATCGACACCACATGCTGAATTCACATTGACAGGCTTTCTTTGACGTCGCACCACCATGTTGTGTTCACATTGACAGGCTTTCTTTGACGTCGGCACCACATGCTGTGTTCACATTGACAGGCTTTCTTTGACGTCGGCACCACATGCTGTATTCAGATTGACAGGCTTTCTCTGACGTCGACACCACATGCTGTATTCAGATTGGCAGGTTTTCTGTGACGTCGGCACCACATGCTTTATTCAGATTGGCAGGTTTTCTGTGACGTCGGCACCACATGCTGTATTCAGATTGGCAGGTTTTCTGTGACGTCGGACCACATGCTGTATTCAGATTGGCAGGTGTTCTGTGACGTCGGCACCACGTGCTGTATTCAGATTGACAGGGCTTTCTTTGACGTGGACACCACATGCTGTGTTCATTGACAGGCTTTCCTTGATGTCGGCATCACGTGCTGTGTTCAGATTGGCTAGTTTTTCTGTGACGTCGACACCACGTGCGTTGTTCAGATTGGCAGGTTTCTGTGACGTCGATACTACATGCTGTTCAGATTGGTATTTTTTTTTTTGTGTGACATCGACACCACATGCTGTGTTTAGATTGGAAGGTTTTCTGTGATGTCGACACCACATGCTTTATTCAGATTGGCAGGTTTTCTGTGACGTCGACACCACATGCTTTGCTCAGATTGGCAGGTTTTTTTTGTGACGTCGACACCACATGCCGTGTTTACATCGGTAGGTTTTCTGTGACGTCAAGTTCAGGAGGCGCAAACTGTAACGATTTGTGATTGGTAAGGCTGAGTGCTGTTATAATGCTACGTTTTGACTGGATGTGTTTGTAATATGTGAAGATAAAACGGTGTTAAATAATGCACTGTGCCGGGTCCAAATGAGTACCATCGCTAGTATTCTATGCTACGTTTTGATTGGTTATGTCTGTCACGTGGAGGTCAGGTGGCCAAACTGTTTCATGACCCCTCCATCGGAAATGCCATCAACATCGTCGTCACACGACTGATCGTCTTCACTGAACAAGATGTGAGTACTTGACTGAGAGCGCGCACGTACGCACGTATGTATGTTTATATGTGTGTGTCAGCGTGTGAGCACGTACGCGCGCGCGCGCGCGCGTGTGTGTGTGTGTGTGTGTGGTTGCGCGTGAGTGCGTTCGTGCGTCCGTCCTCGTGGAGGAAAAAAAGAAGAGCGATAGATGTGTTCAGGCTTAACGTTCACACCAACGAAAGAAGAAGAAAACAAAGAAAAAAATACACCCGAAAGTACGGGTGGGACCCAGTGAAGTACTGTCCTTAACTGCTGAACCAACCAGCTGGGAGCAGTCCTGCACCACCCATGGAAGCCTGCGCTGTGTTCACGTATGTTGCAGGCATGCACACAGGGCATTCCATTAAGACGTCAAAGGAAATAACTGCTCCCTGACAGATGCCATTGTGTAATGCCCACTGCATGTGACACGACAGAGTCTCCACGGGAGCGTCCCCATGGGAGTACCACCCCATATTTCACGACTGTAGACCCCACTGGAGAAAGAAGCAACTGTCAATCAAATGACGTGTGCATCCCGCAGCCCCGCTCATTGCTGTTGCGCTGACAGGTGAAGACTGCGCAACTTCAGCCAAGGCCAAGCCTTCGCTACATGAGGACTTACGAGCTCTCTGAAAAGGATCCCGGGTGACAGTTTTTCCCGTGGTCAGCGGGACTTTTCCTGCCGTCAGTGGGTTTTCCCTCACCGTCACTAGGCCTTTCCTATGAGCCAGCCGAAAGACAACAAGAAAAAATTGTGTGTATATATATATATATATATATATATATATATATATATATATATATATATATATATATATATATATATATGTGTGTGTGTGTGTGTGTGTGTGTGTGTGTGTGTGTGTGTGTGTGTGCCCGCTCGAAGGAATGAATAAGTTTAATAGTTACGTCCAGGCTTAACGCCTACACCAACCAAACATAAAATGGCAGGTGAGAAAAACCATCCCAGGAAGGTGAGGATAAGGGATTTCACTAACACCGCTCTGACAATACCAGAACGACAGCGTGTTAAGATGGGTAGAGAAGTTGACATTTTGTTTGTTGGGCACCAACGGGATTTCAGTCCTCAACTTCTGACAGCGAACTTGGTGCTTTACGACTCGGCCGAAGTGGCATGCGAATGAGAGAGAGACAGGAGGAGGAGGAGGGAAGGAGCCAGCTAAAGAGAGAGAGAGATAGAGAGATCGTATGTGTGTGTGTCCATTTGTGAGTGCATGCACGCTCGTGCGTGTGTATGTGTGTACGCGCTTGTGCGCGTATGTGTGTAGTTTAGTGCTGTGTAGTTTGTGTGTGTGTCTATGTCTGCGAGTGCGTGAGGGAAGGAGAGATTGTGTGTGTGTGTACGTCAGTGCGTGCGCGCTGTGTGTATATGTGTGCACGCGCGCGTGCGTGACTTGCAACGGCGTTTAACACATTTGTGCTATTTGTCTTTGTCTTTATTGATTGGTTGATTTGGGCGCCCGTCAGAACAAGACCTTGCCACAAAAATCAACTTCCATGCAGACAAGTCTCTGGACAGCTTCTGCAGATGGCAGGACAAATTGTCCCGGCAAAACGGCAAAGGTCAAGGTCGTAGGATTTCTCACGACAACGCCGTGCTGCTAACTAGGCAAGGAAGTGTGTGTGTGTGTGTGTGTGTGTGTGTGTGTGTGTGTGTGTGTGTGTGTGTGTGTCATTTGTGTGCGTGTGTGTAAATGTGAGTATGGGTGTGTATGTGCGCACTGCGCGCGCGCACGCACAGGTGTGTGTGTGTGTGTGTGTGTGTGTGTGTGTGTGTGTGTGTGAGGGAGACAGAGAGAGAGTGTGTGTGTGTTGTGTGTGTTTGCTGATGTGGATGATAAACCCAACTTTGTTTAGACTTAGAGGAGCGACAGTAGAACATGGTAAGGAAATGGAGTGTAAATATGCATACGATAATCAAAGAGTCTGATATTTTCAAACCCACAAGTGATTTTTTTTCTTGAATTGTAGATTGGTACTGGTTCAAATAATTGATATTACACATTGATGATTTGCGCTGTAAAATGAAAATATTTGTATCAGAATTAGCTGCAATTCGGGTCCAAATACAAAGAAAAGGCAGAAAAAGGTGTGTAGATTATTATTCAGTATTGCAGGCTAAAAAAATTGATACTTTCTTCTCGTCTTTATCACCCTCGCCCCCCCCCTTCTCTTCTTGTCTTTTCATCTCAACATGTGTCTGCCCAGCAGAAACGAAACTTAAAGCACAGAGAGAAATGTCTGTCTCAGTGTACATTACTTGCTTTCCTCAGTAGTTGCAATCATTACTCTTATCACAGTACTTTACAATGAATATCTTCTTAAACATAGCATTGTGTGCTAGAGAATTCTGCCAACACGCGACGGTCATGTACATGATCACAGATAGATAGACACAAACACATTCATACATAGTGGGGGAGAGACAGAGTGAGAGAAGGGTGAGAGACAGACAGACAGAGGAGTAGAAAACTGTTTCTTGTCTTTTACAGGTATGACATCTGTACCTACAAAAATGAGCCTTGTGGCACACTGGGTGAGTGTTCAAGTCTTCTCCTTGTACACGAAACTTGTTAGCGCAAAAAAAAAAAAAAAAAAAAAAAAAAAAAAAATGTCGTAACTCAGGTAAAGTTCATAAGACGATACTGAAAGCGGATCTTTGAAGTGACAGTTGTTTACAATATTCCATGTTCATTTGAGTATATTTTTTTTATGCAAGATGATGCAGACAAAAATGTACGTACAACAGAGATAGAAATCTAAAAGTATGTTGTGTGTGGGATAGTGTCAGTGTGGAAAACAAATCCTCTGCAGAGCTGGCGCCAGCTTCAGACAAAATGCCAGCGCGAGCAGTAAAGACATTCTCACGTGTGCCTGATGGTTGACATCCTAAGTTAATTTCACCTGAACTTCGAAAATGTTCGGTTTTGTTGGCGGCAAGTAGAATTAGATTTTTCTTGCACCGAGTTCGCATTTAAATGTTTCTCGAAATTGCTGTATTATAATTACTGTCGTGTCATATACAGGACTGAAACCAGTAGATGACGAGTGAGAAACACAGGCGGTAGACGGCGGATGCCATTAGAAAGATAGGAGCTGAAGTTGGTGGCTGTACTGACTGCTGTCAAAAAAGACAGGAGCTGTAGATGAAGACAGTAGCTGTAGTTTGAAATGACTGTTGTAAAGAAGAGAGAGAGGCGCTGCAGAGAATAGTGTTGTTACTGCTGTGAAAAAAACAAACAAACCAAGATGCAGCGCATATAAACGTACTCCCAGTTTATCGTGAATACGCGTGATATATTCCATAAAGAGGAAAAAACCGTCTTGGGCTGGTCTAACCGTTTGTAATGGCTATTCTGGTAAGCATCGGCCATCATCTGTGACCTATAATGAACATACTTACAAATTTTCAGAAAGATCGGCAAAGAACACTCTGAGATTTTCCATAAAGAAGAAAACCATTATGGGCCGTTAGTAACGGCTATAACGGTAAAAATAAAACATCGGACATCATCCGTGACCCATAATACCTACAAATTTTCATAAAGATCGGCTAAGTACTTTCTAAGATATTCCATAAAAAAGTAAAACCGTTATGTGCTGTTATAGCCGTTAGTAACGGCCATAACGGTAAACTAAAACGTCGGGCATGATCCGACACCTATAATGAACATAACTGCTGATTTTCAAAAAGATCGGCTTATTACTTTCTGAGACATTTCATAAAAAAAAAAGAAAAAACCGTTATGGGCCATTACAGCTGTTAGTACCAGCTATAACGGTAAACTAAAACATCGACCATCATCCGTTGCCTGTAATGAACATACCTACAAATTTTCCGAAAGATCGGCCCAAGTACTTTCTGAGATATTCCATAAAGAAGAAAAACCGTTATGGGCCGTTGTAGCCGTTAGTAACGGCAATAACGGTAAACTAAAACATCGGGCATCATCCGTGACCCATAGTAAACGTACCTGTTAATTTTCACAAAAATCGGCCAAATACTTTCGGAGATATTCCATAAAGAAGGAAAAACCATTACAGGCCGTTACAGCCGTCAAGAACGGCTATAACTTCAAACTAAAACATCGGGCGTCATCCGTGACCCATAATGATGAACATACCTGCTAATGTTCAGAAAGATCTGCCAAGTACTTTCGGAGATATTCCATGAAGAAGAAAAACCTTTACAGGCCGTTAGTAACAGCTATAACGGTAAACTAAAATATCGGCCATTATTCGTGACCCATAATGAACATACCTACAAAGTTTCAGAAAGATGGGCCAAGTACTTTCTGAGATATTCATAAATAAAGAAAAAACCATGACAGGCCGTTACAGCCGTTAGTAACGGTTATAAACAGGGGAAACTAAACATCGGGCATCATCCGTGACCCATAATGAACATACCTGCTTATTTTCATAAAGATCGGCCAAGTGCTTTTGGAGATATTCAATGAAGAGAAAAAACCGTTACAGCCGTTAGTAAGGGCTATATCGGTAAACTAAAGCATCGGGCATTATTCGTGACCCATAATGAACATAATTACAAATTTTCAGAAAGATCGACAAAGTGCTTTCAGAGATTTCCATAGAGAAGAAAAAACCGTTACAGGCCGTTAAAGCCGTTAGTTACGGCTCTAACGGCAAACTAAAACATCGGGCATCATCCGTGACCCCTAATGAACATACCTACAAATTTTCAGAAAGATCGGCCAAGTACTTTCTGAGATATTCAATGAAGAAGAAAAACCGTTACAGGCCGTTAGTAACGGCTATAACGGTAAACTAAAACATCGGGCATTATTCGTGACCCATAATGAACATACCTGTTAATTTTCACAAAGATCGGCCATGTACTTTCGGAGATATTCCATGAAGAAGAAAAAACTGTACAGTCCGTTACAGCCGTTAGTAACGGCTATAACGGTAAACTAAAACATCGGCCATTATTCCTGACCCCTAATGAACATACCTACAAATTTTCAAAAAGATCGGCCTAGTACTTTCTGAGATATTCCACACAGAAGAAAAAAACCGTTATAGGCTGTTACAGCCGTTAGTAACGGCTATAACGGGGTAAACTAAAACATCGGGCATCATCCGTGACCCATGATGAATATACCTGCCATTTTCACAAAGATCGGCCAAGTACTTTCAGAGATATTCCTAAAAGAAGAAAACCATCACGGGCCGTTACAGCCGTTAGTTACGGTTATAACGGTAAACTAAAACATCAGGCATTATTCGTGACCCATAATGAACATACCAACAAATTTTCAGAAAGATCGACAAAGTGCTTTCTGAGATATTCCATAAAGGAGAAAAAAACTGTTACATGCCGTTATAGCCGTTAGTAACGGCTATAACGGTAAATTAAAACATTGGACATCATCCATAACCCATAGTGAACGTACCTGGTAATTTTCACAAAGATCGGCCAAGTACTTTCGGATACTCCATAAAGAAGAAAAAACCGTTACAGGCCGTTACAGCCGTTAGTTGCGGCTGTAACGGCAAACTAAAACATCGGGCATCATCCGTGACCCATGATGAATATACCTGCTAATTTTCACAAAGATCGGCCAAGTACTTTCAGAGACATTCCAAAAAGAAGAAAAACCATTACGAGCCGTTACAGCCGTTACTTACGGCTATAATGGTAAACTAAAACATCAGGCATTATTCATGACCCATAATGAACATACCTGATAATTTTCAGAAAGATTGACAAAGTGCTTTCTGAGATATTCCATAAAGAAGAAAAAAAACTGTTACATGCCGTTATAGCTGTTAGTAACAGCTATAACGGCAAACTAAAACATCGGGCATCATCCGTGACCCCTAATGAACATACCTACAAATGTTCAGAAAGATCGGCCAAGTACTTTCTGAGATATTCAATGAAGAAGAAAAACCGTTACAGGCCGTTAGTAACGGCTATAACGGTAAACTAAAACATCGGGCATTATTCGTGACCCATAATGAACATACCTGCTAATTTTCACAAAGATCGGCGAAGTACTTTCGGAGATATTCCAAAAAGAAGAAAAACCATTACAGGCCGTTACAGCCGTTAGTAACGGCTTTATCGGTACACTAAAAACATTGGGCATTATTCATGACCCATAATGAACATACCTATAAATTTTCAGAAAGATCGGCCAAGTACTTTCTGAGATATTCCATACAGAAGAAAAACCGTTACAGCCGTTAGTAACGGATATAACGGTAAACTAAAACATCGGGCATCATCCGTGACCCATAATGAACATACCTGCTAATTTTCACAAAGATCGGCCAAGTACTGTCGGAGATATTCCATAAAGAAGAAAAACCTGTACCATTACAGGCCGTTGCAGCCGTTAGTAACGGCTTTATCGGTAAACTAAAACATCGGGCATTATTCGTGACCCATATTGAACATACCTACAAATTTTCAGAAAGATCGCCCTAGTACTTTTTGAGATATTCCATACACAAGAAAAACCGTTACAGGCCGTTATAGCCGTTAGTAACGGCTATAACGGGGTAAACTAAAACATCGGGCATCATCGTGACCATAATGTTCATACCTGCTTATTTTCACAAAGATCGGCGTAGTACTTTCTGAGATATTCCATAAGGAAGAAAAACCGTAACAGGCCGTTATAGCCGTTAGTAACGGCTATAACGGTAAACTAAAACATGGAGCATAATCCTTGACCCAGAATGAACATACCTACAAATTTTCAGAAAGATCGGCCCAGTAGTTTTTCTGGAGCGAGTGGAACACATTTTGACCACGGACACACAGACAGACAGACAGACACACAAACAGCATTTCGTCGTTCCCATTCTAAAGTACCCCCTGTTCTGTAAGAACTGGGAGTACAAAACAGAAGCTTTGGAGAATAGTTGTATTGTCTGCTTCAAATAAGACAGGAGCTATAGAGAGTAGTGGTACTGACTGCCATGGAAAAGATAGGCGCCATGGAGAATAGTTGCATTGGCTGGTGTGATATAAAGACAGGGAATACTGAAAATAGTGAACAATATTGACTGCTATGAAAAAAAATACAGGAGCTATAGAAGATAATTGTATCGACTGCTGTGTGAGAAGAGAACAGTAATAGAGGATGAAAGTATAAACTGATGTTAGAAAGATAGAAGCTGTAGAGGATAGAAGTAGTACTGACTGTGTAATAAAGACAGAAGATGTAGAGGATAGAAGAACAGACTGCCGTAAGAGAGACAGGAGATATAGAGGACAGAAGTACAGACTGCAGTAATAAAGACAGGAGATGTAGAGGATAGAAGTACGGACTGCCGTAAGAAAGACAGGAAATCTTGAAGATAGAGGTACAGACTACCGTAAGAAAGACAGGAGAAGTAGAGGATAAAAGTACAGACTGCCGTAACAAAGACAGGAGATGTAGAGGATAGAAGTACGGACTACCATAAAGACAGGAAATGTAGAGGATAGAAGTACGTACTGCCATAAAGACAGGAGATGTAGATGATAGAAATACGGACTGCCATAAAGACAGGAGATGTAGAGGATAGAAGTACGTACTGCCATAAAGACAGGAGATGTAGAGGATAGAAGTACTGACTGCCATGAAAAGACAGGAGATGTACAGGATAGAAGTATTGACTGTCGTAAGAAAGACAGAAGTTGTAAGGATAGAAGTGTTGACTGCCATGAGAAAGAACTGACAGGAGAGAAGCATGGACTGCCATAAGAAAGACAAGAACTGTAGAGGATAGTTACAAGAACAAGAGCTTCAGAGGGTAGCTGTGAGAAAAGCAGAAGCTGCAGAGGATATCTATGAGAGATATGGGAGCCGCAGAGTATCACAGTGACAAAAAGAGGGGCTGTAGAGGGTGACTGTGAGCTGTTCGGTTACGTGTGCAGTGTCACACAGATCTGGCGCCAGTGGAAGGCATGTGTGAGGAAGACAGGAGCTGTACTGTGAGGATGCTGTGTCACAGGTCTGGCGCCAGTGGAAGGCATGTGTGAGGAAAACAGGAGCTGTATTGTGATGAGTGCTGTATTACACAGGTCTGGCGCCAGTGGAAGGCATGTGTGAGAAAGACAGGAGCTGTATTGTGATGAGTGCTGTGTCCACAGGTCTGGCGCCAGTGGAAGGCATGTGTGAGGAAGACAGGAGCTGTATTGTGATGAGTGTTGTATCACACAGGTCTGGCGCCAGTGGAAGGTATGTGTGAGAAAACAGGAACTGTATTGTGATGAGTGCTGTGTCGACAGGTTTGGCGCCAGTGGAAGGCATGTGTGAGGAAGACAGGAACTGTATTGTGATGAGTGCTGTATCACACAAGTCTGGCGCCAGTGGAAGGCATGTGTGAGGAAAACAGGAACTGTATTGTGATGAGTGCTGTGTCGACAGGTCTGGCGCCAGTGGAAGGCATGTGTGAGGAAAACAGGAACTGTATTGTGATGAGTGCTGTGTCGACAGGTCTGGCGCCAGTGGAAGGCATGTGTGAGAAAGACAGAGCTGTAATGTGATGAGTGCTGTGTCCACAGTTTGATGGCAGTGGAAGGCATGTGTAAGGAAGACAGGAGCTGTATTGTGATGAGTGCTGTGTCACACAGGTCTGGCATCAGTGAAGGCATGTGTGAGGAAGACAGGAGCTGTACTGTGATGAGTGCTGTGTCACACCAGTCTGGCGCCAGTGGAAGGCATGTGTGAGGAAGACAGGAGCTGTATTGTGATGAGTGCTGTGTCCACAGATCTGGCGCCAGTGGATGGCATGTGTGAGGAGAGACGGGCTGTATTGTGATGAGTGCTGTGTCCACAGGTTTGGCGCCAGTGGAAGGCATGTGTGAGGAAAACAGGAGCTGTATTGTGATGAGTGTTGTGTCCACAGGTTTTTGGCGCCTGTGGAAGGCATGTGTGAGGAAGACGGGCTGTATTGTGGTGAGTGCTGTATCACACAGGTCTGGAGCCAGTGGAAGGCATGTGTGAGGAAGACGGGGGCTGTATTGTGATGAGTGCTGTGTCGACAGGTTTGGCGCCAGTGGAAGGCATGTGTGAGGGAAGACAGGAGCTGCAGCATCAACCAGGACATTGGGCTGGCTTCTGCCTTCATCATTGCTCATGAAATTGGACATAAGTAAAGAGTTTTTACCCTCTTTCTTGTCTCTTGTGCGTTGTGCTTTGTCCTTTTTTTGTCACCTACTTACCTGCAAATCCACCAGAGCATCAACCCAACCAGCTAATTATCCACTTGCCTGTCTTTTTTTTTTTTTTTTAATCTTCTGTTTTTTCCCCTCGCTTTCTTCCTTTCATTCTGTTTTTGCCCTCATACGTCCCCTTTTGGTGTGTTTTTTTTCTGTTTTTCTTTTTTCATGTCATGTTACTCTTCACGCAGATTCTTTTCCTGTTTTCCGTTTTTTCCTTCTTCTTGCATTCTGAGCAAGAAGACGGGGACGGGGGTGATGGTGGGGTGATGGAGAGAGAGAGAGAGAGAGAGAGAGAGAGAGAGAGAGAGAGGTGGCAACGTTAGAGGAGGAAGTGAGGAAGAAATGAGGAGGAAGAGAAGGAATCTTCTTTCTTGACTTGGGAAAAAAGAGAGAGAGAGAGAGACGTCATTTTGGCACACATGCAAGATACTTCCCACTTAACGAAAGGAATTTGATTTCAACACTATACTGTTTAGTCATCGCTCACTGTGCTTTCTCACTAAGCATGCACACACAAACACACACCCACACACACACACTCTGGCACACGCGCACACACACACGCACGCACGCACGCACGTACACTGGTACACACACGCACGCGCACACACACATACACACACACACACACACGCACGCACGCACGAACGCACGCACACACAGACGTAAATATACATTGCACGCACGCACGCACACATACGCACATGTATGCACATGTACACACTCGCACACACAAATTCACACACACACACACATACACACACACACACACATGCACTCGCGCGCGCACACACACACACACACACACACACACACACACACACACACACACACAGAGGCATAAAAAAGAGTGGGGGAGGCAGGAAGAGATGTTTGTTCTGGCATATGTTAGCAGCCTTTGTGACAGTTGCACTCAGTCTGTCGACAGCCTGCTTGTATGATGCGTTTCGGAAGTAATTGTGCTTCTTGGTTTGGCAAAGTTTGTTTACCAAACATCTCGGTGTTTCCTGTCCTCCATTCTTAAAGATGTTCTGGCAGGCGGGAGCGCATACAATGTGGTTTTATAACTTATCAAAACACGAACATTTAGTATCGCTTTTCCGGTCGCAAAAATGCAGCGTTCAGGCAATTTCACGCAAAATGATTTTTGAGACAGGTTATGCATTTCCGGAGAGGTTTAGTGCGGGTGATGTAGTGTGTGTGTGTGTGTGTGTGTGTGTGTGTGTGTGTGTGTGTGAGTGCGTGTGTGTGTGTGAGTGCGTGTGTAGGTGATGTGAATGTATGTGTGTGTATAGGTGATGTGAATGTATGTGTGTGTGTGTGTTTGCGTGCGTGTGCTTGTGCGCGCCTGTGTATGCATGAGTGTACTCCGTGTGTGTGTGTGGTGTGTGTGTGTGTGCGCGCGCGCGCGCGCGTGCGCACCCGGACGTGTACGTGATATTCAGATATGAAAAAAAAAATTCTTTCACAGGAAAGTTGTGATCTGTTTGTTCTTTTTTATTTAGTTAGTGTTTATTTTCATATTTAAATTCTTTTGTATGCAAAAAAATTACTTGGCTAAATACATCGTGTTGTAATAAAACATCGGAAAATAATTCGTGTACAGTCTTGCAGTTTGTATTTTGTTATAATTTACATCGAGACTTCTTTTTGTTTCTGACGTTTTTCTCTGTTTCAAGCAGCAGAAAGTTGTATTCATCCACACACAAAAATAAACCGTAATTTTCTTTTACTTTTTGTCACACGTGCATAGAGAATTTCATGATTGTTGTATAACAGTACAACAAACTCAGCAACATACCTGATATTTGGAAGATAAAGACATATGTATCCATAGCCACCACCTTGCTTCACCCTGCCACACACACACGCACGCACGCACGCACGCACGCATGCACGCATACACACACACACACACACACACACACACACACACACACACACACACACACACACACACACAAACACACACATGCGTGCGCGCACAGGCACGCACATACACGCATGCAAGCGAGCACGCACGCACGTGCCTGCGTGCACTCTTAACTCACACACTCGCGCACACACACACACACACACACACACACACACACACACACACACACACACACACACACACACACACACACACACGAACTCTCTCTCTCACTCTCACTCTCTCACTTACAGACATACGAAAGTTTCATGGACCACATTACACAGAGAGAGAGAGAGAGAGAGAGAGAGAGAGAGAGAGAGAGAGAGAGAGAGAGAGATCAGTTTAGAGTTCCACAAGATGCTGAAGGTTTGAGCCATGTCCTGTTCCTGTGCTGCAGTTTCGGCATGCACCACGACGGGGCGGGCAACACGTGCGGCTTGCCGGCGCGAGGAACCAGCGCGCATCATGGCGGCCCGGCTGACCAAAGACACCTCGCCCTTCCAGTGGTCCTCCTGCTCCAGAGCCTACATCACCGACTTTCTGGAGTAGGACCTCACTCCTCCTGCTTGTAAATATGACACTAGACTGCCACCCTGCTTGGCCTGCCTGTCTTTTTTTCCTTGGCCTTGCACGTGCTGCCAGCTCCACGGACGTTGTGCACTAGCACCTCATTCCTGGCTCGGAATGTGACACGAGGCTGACACCCCCCCCCCCCCCCCACACACACACACCCCCCCCCCCACACCTCACCCCCACCCCCTTCCTTTCCTCTGTTTTCTCTGTCCTGACTTTAACAGCTCTGGCTGCCAGATCTGATGCCACTATGTTTGTCTTAACCTGAGGTAAGGGCAACTGTCTGTCACGCCATGGCCGTTTGTTGGGAACTGCATAGTTCTGTCATTTCACGTGGACTGTACAAACTAACAGTTTGGTTGTTGTTTTGTGTCTGTAAGACTGATGTTTTATGTCATGTCATGGAGCCTCGTGTGTGCTGTTTCTTCTTAATGTCTCTAAGAAAACTTGTGAAGATTGATTTGCTGGTTTCTGCCATGTACATCCATCCATACGACTGCTCATTTACAAAAAAAAATCTTTTCTGCTTGATGTAAAAATTACTCTCTCATGTTATGGACAGGATATCGCAGAATCTCCACAGTACACGACCAATGGAATTGATGTATTCTATCTTGTGGTTGCTAGAAACTTTCAAAACTGCACTTCCATGTCTTTTGGCTGTATGGAGTGCCATATCTGTCATGCCATTGGTAACCATGGCCCTGTCTCTGGCGGGAGCATTACAGGTAAAACTTCCGTGACGTGTTTGTGGGGCTGCACTGTTGCACTGCTATATCATGTCATATAGCCAGCAATGTAGCATAGGCCCTATAGAGCATACTCCACGGTCACTTCACGAGAGCTTTTTAAATGCTTTCAACCATCGTGTCACTTGCGTTTTTTCGGTCTTGTCGTTGCAGCCTTGAATCATGCCACTGAGGCTCTAAATCGGCACTTTTCTGTGACGACATGAGACCTGCAGAACCTAATTTTCAGTATGTTATGGTACCATCTGAACTACCCTAATGTGCAAAGTCCAGATGAACGGTACTTCTTGCCATGCCACTACTGGTTCAGCTAGATTCCCATGAAAGCCGCATTACTGTTCTCTTTACATTCACATGGGATCGGCACAACTGTACTCTTTTTATCATAGCATCATGAAAATGGTACAAAGTTTGTCATTCCATCAGTAAAATTGTACTCTTTTTGTCATGACATCAGCAAAACTGTACTCTTTTTGTCATAGTGTCATTAAAATTGTATCTTTTTGTCATGACATCAGCAAAACTGTACTCTTTTTGTCATAGTGTCATTAAAATTGTACTCTTTTTGTCGTTACATCAGTAACATTGTATGCTTGTTGTCACGGTACCAGCACAATTGTATTCTCTTTGTCATGACATCAGTAAAAGTATACTCTTTTGTCATGACTTCACTAAAATTGTACACTTTTTGTTGTAACATCTGTAAAAATGTTCTCTTTTCGTCATGGTATCAGTAAAATTGTACTCTTTGTCATGACACCAGCAGTACTGGACTCTTATTGTAATAACGTCAGTAAAAAAATTGTACTCTATTCGTCATGACATCAGTAAAACTGTACTCTTTGCCACAACATCAGTAAAATTGTACTCTATGTGTCATGACATCATTAAAACTGTACTCTTTTTATCATGACATTAGTAAAACTTTACTCTTTTTGTCATTACATTAGTAGCTGTTTTTGTCATGACATCCTAAAACTGTACTCGTTTTGTCATGTCATGAATAGTGCCGTCCCCTTCTCTAGCGTCAGTGGATTAGTAGAATTGCACTCTCTCTGTCATGGAATTATAGAATTATACTCTTTTAGATAAAGCATCAGAAAAACTATGTTCTCTTAGTCATTGGATCATTAAAACTACTATTTATCGTTGCTTCAGTAGAACACAATACCCATTTTATACTTTGTCATTGTACGCATCAAACTAGACTCTTTCTATTCTTTCTGTTATTGGAGTGTAGTAAACGTACATGCTCCTTAATTTCTGGCACGGAACTAGTGGGACTGTGCTCTTTCTCTCATTGCAACAGTAGAATTGTTCACTGATTCTTTTTGTTGTTGTTGTTGTTGTTTTTTGGACACTGGACTCGTAGAAATCTACTACGACAATTCTTTCCGTGATGGAATTAGTAGAACTGCACTGTTTCAGTCATGGGACCAGTATACTTGCCGTCTATCTTGGGATCAGTAGAACTATTTTTTCATGTTACAGAATCACCATAGGCTGCTTGCATTTGTTTGTGATAACGTCAGCAACCAGCAATTTATCTGTGCGCTTTCTGTCATAAAATCAGTTCCAGTTACTTGTATATGTTCTGTAATGGGATAAGCAGATCTTTATTCTTTCTGACATGGAATCAGGAAGGGCGACGTGTGCTTTTTTTTTTTTTTTGTTTGTTTTTTTTTTTTTACTGTTATAGGATAAATTGAACTATACTCTTTCTGTCTTGAATCAGTATTGGCTACTTGTTTTGCCATGCAATGGCTATAGCTATGATTTTTTTGTATTGAAGATTGCTCTGTGTGCAGTCATTGCAAGATTACTTTGAATTTATAACAGTTTCCCTCTTTTCTTCAGCATGCAGGTGAGCACGAACATCGACAGTATAATGACATTTAAAATGAATGGGCAATCGTGAATCTTTCTCAGAAAATTTTCACTGACGGTTCCAAGTCTGAAGATGGAGTGGCCTGTGCAGCCTACTGCCCTGGTGCTCCTTCTCAAATACTGTTGGAACATATTCCTTCAGACGCTTCTGCTTACTCTGCTGAAGTTACAGCTCTGGTTCTGGCACTACGGATAATCTCCCAATCTACGAAGAGGGACTTTCTGGTTTTGTCGGGATCACTGTCAGCTTTGGAGGCCATAGCTGGCCGCAACCTTCAGCACCCCCGAACTTTTACACTTTTTTGACCTTTTTACCAAGTTGACAGCGGAGGGTTACAACATTCTTCTGGCTTGGGTTCCTGGTCATGTTGGCATCGGAGGGAACGAAATGGTGGATCGTTTGGCCAAGAATGCCGGACGAGAGAAACTGTCAAACACACCTATCCCCTGCTCAGATTTGAAACCCAAAATTAACGATTATGTAAAAGACCTCTGGCAGGAGGATTGGAATACACAGACGGATAACAAACTCTTTCAGATCCGTCCAAACCTAAAGGAGTTCCTCCCATCTTCGTCTGGTGGTCGTAAAGAAGAAAAGTTCTGTGCCGGCTGCACACCGGCCATTCGTATTTTACCCATTCCTACCTTTTAAAGAGTGAAGAAGCTCCTTGGTGCATTCCGTGTCATGTGCCACTCACAATGAAACATATTCTTTTAGAGTGTTGGGATTTGCACGATGTGAGACACAAACATTTTACAGCAGATTCCATGAAAACCTTGTTCAGAGATGTTTCCGCCTGACACGATCTTGGAGTTCTTGAAAGAGGTTAACATTTTTCATCGGATCTGAGATTTTACAGTGGAAAGATTTTTAACAAAGTTTTGGATGAGAGATTTTAGACGATGTCTTTTTAAAGAATTGTGTGGATGAATGACCTGTGAGTTGATTTTAACGTGGTGACAGCCCTGATATGGCCCTTTGCGGTCGGCTGGGCTATAAGCAACATTATCTTATCTTATCTCGTGAATCTTTCTGTAGTTTGTTTGTTTCTTATGTCTGTTATGCACACTTGAGGTTTTTGTCGTTAAATCTAATGTTTGTGCGTGTTTGGTGTTGTGAATATTGTAGCACTAATTTTTGCTGTGAAAAAAAATCACCACCTGACATGAATGAGGCATTGAGGAGGCCATAATATCAGTTTACATGCGTAGAGGATGTACCAGATGATTATTTAACGGCATGAATCATGAATCAGTGATGCATTTCATTTTATATGTTTGGCTCCATGGGCATGTGTGCAGACGTATTTATCGTGAGCTTTTTTGATGTGAGTACTGGTTCACCAGCCCATCCACTGAACTCAGTTGGAATCGTTGCCTTTCAGTTAACTGAAAACCGACCATTAAGTGTGGATTGAATATCTTCAATGAAATGTAGTGCTGGTCCAGTTCATGTGGCGACGCGCAAGGTTAGTAAAAGGTGTTGGTGAATGTGTCAGGAGTCAGCAGTAAATGGGTATCTGATTCAGTTCAGGGAAGGTGAAGGCGGCGGAAGGAGCGCGTAAGGCTGCGCCCACTATAATGCCGTGCTCCAGACGAATTGAACCTCATTTACCTCCCTTGAGAGCCTTTAGGCCACGGAACTTTCAACCTTTTCATCAATCAAAACAAAAGCAACCTTCTCATCTTTGAGCAAAATCAGAAAGAGTTAATGAAGCATTTCCCTTCTGTGTGTAATTCAGTCGAAAAAAAGTATAAAACATCAGTCTGAAATGTTTCGTTATGCCTGTACCTTTTAGTCTACTAACTCAGGGGGGGGTGTTTGCTGTGTATCAAGGAAACACGCGTAGACAGTGGTCTGTGAACTCAGATGGTCGTCATTAGTACCATTCGCTTATCAGCGACTGGGAGAGGAATACAACGTGGTTACCTGTCAGAGACAGGAGGAAAAACTAGGTGGCAAGGCGTTGGGAAAGTTCAGGTGAGGGTTTACGTAAGTGCATAGGTGCAGTGACATGCAATACACATATCAAAGGCAAGATGATGCGGTTTTGTGTGATGCAGTGGGACACAATACACATATCAAAGGCAAGATGATGCGGTTTTGTGTGATGCAGTGGGATACAATACACATATAAAGGGCAAGATGATGCGGTTTTGTGTGATGCAGTGGGATACAATACACATATAAAAGGCAAGATGATGCGGTTGTGTGTGATGCAGTGGGATACAATACACATATAAAAGGCAAGATGATGCGGTTGTGTGTGATGCAGTGGGATACAATACACATATAAAAGGCAAGATGATGCGGTTGTGTGTGATGCAGTGGGATACAATACGCACAATACAGGACAAGACAATACGGTTCTGTGTGAGGCACTGGGATACAATACACAACACAGGACAAGACAATACAGTTCTGTTTGATGCAGTGGGATACAATACACAATACAGGACAAGACAGTACGGTTCGGTGTGATGCAGTGGGATACAATACGCACAATACAGGACAAGACAAGACAATACAGTTCTGTTTGATGCAGTGGGATATAATACGCACAATACAGGACAAGACAATACAGTTCTGTTTGATGCAGTGGGATACAATACGCACAATACAGGACAAGACAATACAGTTCTGTTTGATGCAGTGGGATACAATACGCACAATACAGGACAAGACAATACAGTTCTGTTTGATGCAGTGGGATACAACGCACAATACAGGACAAGACAATACAGTTCTGTGTGATGCAGTGGGATACAATACACAACACAGGACAAGACAATACGGTTCTGTGTGATGCCGTGGAGTTCAGTGCTGTGTGATGTAGTAGGACGATTCATCTTTATTAACCGTTAGGAGGTGAGACATCGGAGCACGCATCTCAATGTTCAAAGTGCAGTGAGTCGTATAGATGTAAATCAGTACGCAACAAGACTAAATAATACGTGTACGCCTGTGCTATTTTGTAAGTAAACCACACACCAAATTAACACACATACAGAGTCGCGCGCGTGCTCTCTCTCTCTCTCTCTCTCTCTCTCACACACACACACACACACACACACACACACACACACACACACACACATATCCATACACACACACACACACGCACGCACACACACACATACACACTCACACACACCACTACCATCATCATTCTTATCATCATCGTCATTCATCTTCATCACGGACACGGATTTCAGTCCCTGAGTGATGTTAGTCAGGAGGGCAGGTGCGTGTTCAGTGCAGGGAGGGGCTGGTGTCTGGACAACATCCCCCTGAAGAGAGAGGCCTCCCCCCATGATGTCCCCGTGGAAGGATTCGACATCATCAACACCCAGTGCAGGCAGCAGTTCGGACCCCAGTCCAGAGCCTGTAAGATTAAGGTGATTACAATTTTCCCCTCAAAATCATAGAAGAAAATGAAAAATGTTTTCCTCTTATAGAAAGTACAAAGAAGCCCCACTTCTGGTAGACCATGCATGCGTGCGTGCCTCCGTGTGTGTGTGTGTGTCCCTGTGCGTGCATATCATGCCAGTGATCATGAATGTCTGTGTGTGTGCATGCGTGCGTGCGTGCGTGTGTGTGTGTGTGTGTGTGTGTGTGTGTGTGATCATTTCATGTGTATGGGTGTGTGTGTGTTTCCTTGCATATGTGCGATCATTTCATAAATGCAGGCGTTTGTGAATATGTGTGCGTATGTGTTCATGTAGCTCAGTGTGTGTGTGTGTGTGTGTGTGTGTGTGGAGACCACGCCTACTTTCTCCCATATCTGGGTATTATAGAGAGCAGACAGTAAGCGTTACGCGTTAGTTATGCACTAAAATACAATATTCACAAAGAAAAAATGTAACTATCTAAATGGTGGGATTAAAAACGAGCACATTTGCTAAAAAAAAAATCTCAACACCGGTGAACTATTGAGTGGGAGCCGAGAAGCGAAGAAGACGGCATCGGGAGCAGTGGTGAGTGACGAGTAGTGTGTCATGTGTGTTGCAGAAGGCGTGCCGGGAGCTGTGGTGTGTTAATGACGCTGCAGAATGTGTCACCAACAGCATCCCCGCTGCAGAAGGCACCGAGTGCTACATGTCTCGCCACAAAACGGGGGTCAGTGCTACCCACTCCTTCATGCTTTGTAACAACAGGCATTCCCCTCCCACCAAGCCAGCTTTTACCGGCTCACAGACACATGCATATACATACATACATGTGTGCAGTTACGCATATGGAAAGACAGACAGTTCACAGTGTCACGCTATTTCAGCAGTATCAAGAAAAAGTGGCACTAACTCTGTGCGGTTGTTATGATATTACTTAAAGTATGTTGTTTAATGTTGCCGAATGAACAGAATGATAGTAATCTGTGGAAGTATGAAGAGAACGTTTTGTTTTTAGTTTTGACAAAACAAGAAATGCAGTATTCATTATTTTTGTGATTTCTTACAAAGTGAGCGTTGTACGTTATATAGCAGTGTAGTGAAAACTGATAATTTTTGTGATGCTACTCATTTTATAAGACATAAAAGAGTGGATGATGATAATACCTCGTGCCAGAATTTTTGAGAGAATGTTATAGCAAAAAAATTGTTTTCCGCTTTGTTTTCAGTGGAGTCAGTATGGACAAACTTGTCATATTAGTAGCGTTTTCTGTTCTTGTACCTTCCCACCCCCCCCCCGCCCCACCCCCTCTTTTTTTTTTTTTGTTTTTGTTTTTAAGAGGGAGTATTCATAAGCTGAGTGATATGGATATCATTGTGGAGAGAAAAATACAAGCATTTATTTCCTCAAGCCTAATGATGGAGAAAACGTAATGCCTTTTTTCAGTGATATGATTACTCTTAAAATGGATTTGTTTTTAGCTGATTTTCAGTAATCTCTTTGCTAAGTCAATGGTAGTGCTCTTATTTAGCGTTACTGAGAGAATGGTAGTGCGCTTATTTATCAATACCAAGAGAATGGAAGTGTGCTTATTTATCAATACTGAGAGAATGGAAGTGTGCTTATTTATCAATATTGAGAGAATGGAAGTGCGCTTATTTGTCAATATTGAGGGAAGGGAAGTGCGCTTATTTATCAATATTGAGGGAAGGGAATTGCGCTTATTGTCGGTGGTGTCATTACTGAGTGAATGGTAATGCGCTTATCACCAGCAGTGTCATTCCTGAGTGAATAACAGTGTGCTTATTTTCAGTGGTGTCATTGCAGAGACAATGGATAGTGCACTTAATATCAAAGGTGTCTTTACTGAGAGAACAGTAATGTGCTTATAATGAATGTATCATTATTGAGAGAATGGCAATACGCCTTTTGTCGATGGAGTCATTACTGAGAAAATAGTCATGCGCCTATCATCAGTGATGTCATAGAGAAAATGGTAATGCCCTTGTTATTGTTGTCATTGTGAAGAAAACTGGTGACGCCCTGATTTTCAGTGATGTCACCGGGAAGAAATCTCGTGATGCCCGGATTTTCAGTGGTGTAACTGGGAAGAAAATTGGTAACGTCAGCGGTGTTCTTGTGAAGAAAATTGGCGATACCCTGATTTTCAATGGTGTCATTGTAAAGAAAAGTGGCGGGTACCTGATTTTCAGTGGTGTCATCGATAGAAAAGTGGCGGTGCCCAGATTTTCAGTGGTGTCATCGATAAGAAAAGTGGCGGTGCCCTGATTTTCAGTGGTGTCATCGATAAGAAAAGTGGCGGTGCCCTGATTTTCAATGGTGTCATCGTAAAGAAAAGTGGCGGTGCCCTGATTGTCAGTGGTGTCATTGTAAAGAAAAATGGCGGTGCCCTGATTTTCAGTGGTGTCATTTCGGCGGCTGCCACAACCCCAAGTACGAGTCCCACACGGTGCACGGCAATTGGGGACAGTGGGGGGAGTGGGGGGGAGAGTGCTCCAGAACCTGTGGAGGGGGAGTGGAAGCCAGTGAACGACACTGTAATGATCCTGAGTGAGTTATATCCCTTGGTTAACCGTGTTATTGATCCCATCGTGTGTGTGTGTGTGTGTGTGTGTTTGCGTGTGTGTTGCAGTTTACTTTCCCATCCAATGAAGTGGGTTTACGTACTAGTCAGCCCTCCTCTCTCCTCTGCTCCCTCGCCCCAGGGTCTTTTTTCTGAGAAACGTATTTTTTTTTCCTTAAACGGATTTTGTTTTCGTATAGATCCAGGCATATTCGAATAGTCGTAAGTATCTATCATATATGTAGCCCAAAATGTCGTATCAGGAAATAAAGATCTACACTTCACAAATAGATTCCCTCGTGCTTCTTCGTTCGCAGCCATGCTAAATGGGCAGAGCGGTCTTGTGGGTTAGGTCTGCCGTCGGTCTCACTGACTTTCCCCCCCGGTCCCCTCAGCTTTTCTGTCAGTGGCCAGTTGGCGCATGTTGGGGGGGAAAATGCTTCCGGTTTCAAAACATCGACTTTTTGCAAGTGAATGAAAAAAACACTTGTTTTGAGCTTGATTTCAATGCGCCTGGGAGGTTTTGTGGAGCCATTCTTTGTTGCACCCTCAGGAGGCGACAAACAAAGACCTTTCCTTCCACAAAATACCGAACAAA